>CM017445.1:14514735-14671517 GCA_007726485.1 Eragrostis curvula | reverse complement strand
ATGCCAAGCGGTTGTTCAAGTACAAGCATGTATATCCACATTTTAGAGCTCATGCCAACTACAGTATATATCAAAAAAAAATTCTCATATGGCAGTGACATTGCCATCTGTTTATTCTCGAGACAAGAAAACAGAAACGTCGAATTAATGGAGAGTTTTCTAGTGGTTGATGCCATAATTGTCTTTGAGTTGGTTGTGACTTAGCTGTTTCTTCAGCCAGAGATCCTACTAGCTCGTGGAGACGATATGCAGGGAGAGGAGGCCGAAAAGGGGGGTCAAATCATCTTCTCCAACTTCGGGAATGGAGATGGAATTGGATCGACGAACTTCAGTCCTTCGCAGGGAGCTTATCCACCAGCATACTACGCGTCTACGCCCCACAACAGCAATCGTATGCGTACCCTCAACATGGTGTGGGTGGCTACCCTTCTTATCAGGGGGCATACCCTCAACATGGTGTGGGTGGGTACCTTCAAGTTGGAATGGGTGGCTACTATGGCAGCAATCCTGTGCAAGGCCACGGTAGGGCACACAAGGTCATGGAGTCCCTAGCTGGAGGCGCAGCCGCTGGAGCTGCTGCCGCCGCAGTTGTGTACCATCTTGTTCGCGAACACCACGGCCATGGCTATGGCCACTATGGCAAGCATGGTCATGGCCACTGGCGCAAGCATGCTCACAACCGTGGCATGTTTGAAGGATGATGGCCAAAGCCAGTTCTGCGTCAAGTCCAACACATCGAAGTCATGAGGTCCATAGATATGCTCATCTAGGTCTATGCTTTATACTGAACTCTTGTGTAGATTTCCCTTGCAGCACTACTCTTGTTTGAAATGGCTCTGCCTTCGTGATGTATTTTATATTTAGCAGGTGATAGTTCATCCTAGCGCTACATGTATTTCTGTACCACTCTAGTAGCTTGTATCTGAGTGATGAGACGGTTTGCCACTCAAGTTCGTTGGTTCTGTGCAAAACTAGATTAGCACAAATTAAGTGCTATCATCAGCATGAGCACTTTGTTATTCCAACACGATATCAGCTTATGGGCTTATGATAGATCTCAAATATCTGTCCTTTTTTCTTATGGTATTACGAATATTTTCATGCTTTTGTTTTGGTCAGTGATGACTACCTTATGAACCTTTGTACTCGTTTCATCTTCTTACTTAATGGAAAGGCAAAGCACTTTCCAAGTTCTCGTAAAAAAAAAAAGGTTCTACTCTTGTATGTGCCACTTGTTTAGAAAGGCGCTGCTTTAAAGCAACTCAATGTGAAAGGGGAAGACGAAATAGCCAAACTCGTCCCTCAACTTTGCCACAAAGCTCAATTTCGCCCCCCTTAACTTTCAAAAGGTACAATATAGTCCCTGAACTTTAGTTGGAAGTTCAGTTGTGTCCCAGCAGCGATGGCTACCCATGGAGCACGCCGCATCATCTTTAAATTGGACTACAAATTTCAAATATATTTTTCTCTCAAAACATAAGCCTGATTTCAAATTTGTTTGAACCATCATGTTTCTTGGACTTAGCACAACAAAATAAGGTCCAACATAAATATAATTTATTTTTAATATTTGTGTTTTTGAAATTATCAATATTTTGAATGCATCATTTTAACAAAATATGTGAACATATATTTTTTTAAAATGATAAATTTTATACACAGTTTCAATATTTTTAACAAAATATGTTGCGGTCTTGTATGTAACTTGCTCTCCAAATGTTTGAAGAAGCGGTATATAACATGTAAAAATATATAAATGTGCTCAAACATTATGTTGAAATGATGCATCCAAAATGTTCACTTAAAACATTAAAAGGTCAAAAAAATAATATCCATAGTGCATACTTTTTGTTATACATTTATTATTGTAAGAAACTCAATAATTTAAATGGATTTGTAAACATAGTCATATTTTTGTTTTTTGAAGAGAAATCAATTTAAAATTTAGAATCCAGCTTAAGGCTGACGAGGTGGCACCATATGGACAGCCCTATCTGAATAGGGACGAAACTGAACCTACCAACCAAAGTTCAAGGATTAGATTGGTTTTTCTGGAAGTCGAGGGACGAAATTGAGCAAAAGTTGAGGGACAAGATTAGCTATTTGGGAACAAGCTAGCATCAAATGGTTTTTTTGTTCTGTCCAACAGAACCGTTGTTGGACCTTTGCTTCCCTCTCTAACGAGTTCAGTCAGCTATTGCCACTCCATGGCTAGTAAGAGGGGCTATCATTGAGTGGGAACCATGTTGGTAACAATGATTGAACAAATATCATGGCTGATAGCAAATTAATTTATAAAACCTTTTTAATTAAAATTTATGAACCCATTATCTAGTGCCGAATCACTGTGTCAGAGAGGATCGGAACTGAGTTGCACATCCTAATTAAGTAGATAGTGACATTTTTATACATAATATACCTTGGCAAGACACATATTCGACCTAAATGATGCTTGCTGAAATAGATATTTTTCTCACGCATAGCGCCAATCACTTAACGAATTGTTTGTCCTGTACATTAGGCAGACATCCACTTAATGAGAAAGATACCGCAGGTAACATTTCACTTAACGAGTGATTTCCTAGGTGACAAATCTTGAAAAGGAATTCCCAAAACAAATCTGGAAAAGGGGCTAAAGAAATCCGTGGCCAACGACCAAGCCAGCTGCCTTACAACAGCTGATTGGATAGGAAAGAACCATAATCATATCACTCCATTATTGCAATGTGACAAGGCGTTCACTAAGAGAACATTGAAGCAACAACGTGAAGCTATCGCATATATGTAAAAATATAAGCATTCCTTTTCTTTTAATACATAGTAGAACTATGTCCTCCTAGGTAATGAAAGAATCTCAGCAGCTGCCCAGAATAAACATATTACCATAGCTTATTACAGCACCAGGCTGGTACCATCACTCAAACCTTGATGTGATACATGAAAATAAGCACAAGAACAATATACTGTGAATGAGATAAATTATTATGGGAAATAAATATTACAAAAATATCCCTCCTTGGTTTGCAAACTCCGAAGAACCTTAGACTCGTGAAAACTGTGTACCATGTTCTACACCTTTAAGTACCTCCACAGACATGCTCATAGCCTTGTTGGTACGAACTGGCTAACTAGGCTGAACATCATTCAAACTATCATTTGTATATATCTTACGGCTAATTCTTATTTCAATGATAGGTGACATACGGATTGGCTTGTTGATTTTCTATCATTCCCTAACTTGTTGATTAGTATAATGTAATCGGATTTACTTTTGTCCAGTCAGCTGAAATCAAAGCTTCTCCCACTTGACGGCAATGTCTGGCTAGGTTAGAGCTAGGGGTTGTTAGGGTTTTGGGTTTAAGGGCTCCATGGCCGTCGTACCTAGAGGAGGAGCTCAGAAGAGGCAGGCTGGCCAGGCGGAGCAGGTGGGTGAGATGGTGGAGTCGGGGGCGCCGCCGGAGCGGGTGGTTGGGAAAGGGTCGCGCGGGGGAGCGCAAGACGCATTGGTTAACATGGTGGGGGGAAGAATCTGCGGACCCCGTGGATGGCCGAGAGAGAGAGAGAGAGAGAGAGAGAGAGAGAGAGAGAGAGAGAGAGAGAGAGCGAGACTGGAAGTTGATATGAGAGCTCACATGCATCGAGTGAGAGTAAGCCGGATTTCAGTCGACTGAGATATAATCTCCCAATATTAATCCATCCTTGTTGTCATTAGGACTGCGACTCCTGTTCATTTTGAACTAGAATTATTTGTAACGATAGCAATTTAAGGACAAGGGAGTATTCATTATGGTGACTTGGTCAATCTCGATGATTATGCCGGCTCAGTGTTCGAAGATGCTTATAGGGATAAAGTTTGTGTATGTGCGTTTAAAGGGGTGAGTGTGTGTGCGTTGTGAGTGTCTGAGTTGTACTGTGTAATCAGAAAAAAAATAATGGTTTCCAATATTTGCGCAAAGATATATAGATATCGAATGCAGTTGGATATTGGGATTGAAATAATTCGTGATCTGTCCTCATGGTCGCCACCTCCAACCTTGAGGTGAATATTCCACAACCTGTCGTAGGTCTTGATGCCCGGACATTGCGATTAGAGATTCCGTTATATCCATTGCATGGCAAATTCTTTACACTTGTCTTACGCTATGAGGCTTCGTTGGTTGCACGCAAATGCGAACTCAAATCCCGATCCAAGTAAAGCCTATCCATCCACCCAATAGGGGTTACTGTGTACGGGGTCCATAAATCACCTGGATTGCACGGGCATGTTGAGTTGCCGCTCGAATCAATAGTAATTTTGCTTCTCTGCCTATATATAGTCCGTGCTCCATCACAGACCAAAAGCATCGGCAAGACCGATCCTTCGGCAGCTACTTCATTCTTCTCAGAAAGAATCCTCGACTCCCAGTATGCCTGAAATCATCTCATCTAATTTGATGTTTCCACTTGCTAGAGATAGCTAGCTAGCTATCCTTCTTTTCTCCATTTGTTTTGGGTGTGAATGTTTCCAATATTTTTTGATCGATCGTTTTCTTCATCTTATTATAGCAACGGTTTCTAGGACCTTGAGCTATATTGTAGTTTCTCCCATGAGATGTATGCTTCTTTTTTTAGGTTAAATAAATATCGTGTGTAGATACATATACATTAGTTGTGTTATATAAAACAACTGCTAGTTAGGGGGTGCTTGGTTCCCCGCCTCGCGTCGCCACGCCGAACATTCGGCAACAAAGCGGAAGATACGGCGTTGCTTGGATCGTAACAAACCTGCGGCTGCCACACGTTTTCTAGTGTAAAATCGCGCCGACGTTTAGGCGTTGTTTTTCGGCGCCGCATCTTCGGCGCCGCCGAAGTCACGGCGTGGCGATTTACGGCCGGGAACCAAGCAGCCTCTTAGTTCCACAAGCTAAGGAAGGTGGTGGATGGTGCTAACAGTAGGGTGCATACGATCCTCCAGTGATTTCGGTGGTAGGGTAGAGGCCACAATGTGAACTGTGGGCACCCATGGCGCGGGCGATTAGCTAGGATATCTTGGGTGTTAACGGTAGAGAGGAAGAGGTGGAATGTGGTGTCAGAACTCGGAAAAAACAAGAATGCATTTACATCCACCTGTTATGATAAACGGTTAACTAGTCGTACATGCATCTTGTTTTTTTTTCCCTGGACATACTCCTACTAGCTGACTGTTTGTTCCTGAAACAAGGCAAGAATACATGCAAACTGTTTTAGTTTGCAACTCCCAATGTGATTCTCAGTAGTTTATTATGTCTCATTTGCTTTTTCTTTCAGTAAGTTTGCTCATTGTTTCTTGGACAGAGATAGTAGCCTCGGTTGACAATGGGATCGAACAATGAATCGTATGTTTTCTCGGTTGGGTCCATTGGTGGGCGCAACGTCAAGACTAGGTACGGTGGACCTGGACAGGTAAAACCTTTGAAGCAGGGAAAGCCTTCGGATCAGGGAAAGCCTTCGCCGCAGGGAGAGAGTGATCAAAACTATGGCATAGTTCAGAGCCAGCCTCGGCAGGTTGATTGGCGCAGCTACAACAATACTGACCAAATCCAACCTCCAAAACAAGGACCTTTTCCACAGCATGGACCAGGGGCGGTCTCGTACGCATACACATACACGCCGTATGGGTACCAATACCCACCTCCACCATACTACGGCGGATGCCCCCCTCCAATGGCAGGTGGTGGCTACTATGGAGGTGGCTACTATGGAGGTTATCAAGGACAAGGCTACCCCGGCCAGTTTGCACCACACCATGGTATTGTTGAGTTTCTCTTATATATACATAGTTTCTTGTGACAATTCAGACAACTGTTGATTCATCCTATCATCGTGTGGTTATTGCAGGAGGTTATGGGATGAGCCACAACAACTACGGTGGAGCACACATGAACCTGGGGGGTTCAAATGGAGGCGCCACCACCGGAGCTCCTGTCTATGGTGGTCATGACCAAAACCACATTGGAGCACACGTGAACATGGGGGTGCCAGCCGGTGGCGGAGGCGCCTCAGCCACAGCTACTGTCTACAATGACGGCCAGCACGACGCTGTTAAACTTGCTCACGCCCATGGCGAGCTCAAGCCTGAAGGACAAGGACAACTCATTCAAGCATGATGAGCAAGGCGATCTCCGCGCACAAGTCCTCCATGACCAACGCGTAGCCTTATAAAGTATATGTACCACTAAATAAACTCCTTTAGTGCAGGCTTAATCCCTTCGAGGACTACCCTAGCTTGATGGGAAAGACTGCCTTTGTGTTGGATGTACTTTATTTAGATGAGGGTGATGGTCACCCTTTGTACGTATAATAGTTGTGCCCCTCCGAGCGACGAGATGGTTTGCTAGTAAGCAAGGAACTGAATAAATATATAACCTGCTTGTGTGATATACCCAGCTAGTCCCATTGTATTGCTGCAGACCATATATAGATGGACTAAAATGTTATAAATTTTTGGGGATCAACGATCAATCTCCGTGGTGGGCAGTGGGCTGATATCCTGCGCCGATCTTAGAGAATATGCTGTTATCTCAACATATTACTTTTTCCCTGATTTGAATCGATGCTGACAGACAAGTTCGAATGTTTATGCCGCCTATAAAGTTTACGTAATGATCTCCTCAGACCTGACGCACAGGCAAAGCAACACCGCTGGCCACGCATATTCAGTTTTTGCCGACCAACGCCTCCAGCGATGTTATACCAGATAGAACTGAAACTTTGATGAAGAAAGATATCCTACATGTTTCGATACACACTATAGTCACTCCTATCTGTACATATAAGGATTTTTATGTCCTATATATGTAAAAAAAATTAAAATTTGACTCTCTCTAGCAAAAAATCATAAAGATTGAAAATCATGAAAACTCAATTCATTGTGAAACCAACTATCATAATGTGTAACTATTTTAATTTGAATAATATGTTTTTTATAGATATATTGTTGGACAAAGTTTAAAAGCTTGACGTTGGGACAAATCAAGAAATCCTTATCACTAAATGGGAATGATCATGTATTTCTGTTGGCTAGCTAGGCAGACTAAATGAACATTTGGTTGTACAGAAATTTAAGGTTTTCCACTACATTCTAAAATGTTAGTGCATTCAATAAATTCAGGAAGTTGTTATCTGTTATGACACTTTTATACTATCGTTACAAGAAACCAATTCTATCTTACTGATGCATGATGAACATTTATTTGTTTTTCAATTAGCATTACAACTCGTTTTCTTTTTTCTTTTTGAGCTCAAGCATTTCAGCCCCTTAGCAAGATATTTCACTGATGTCTTATACATAATAATTACATATAAAAAGAGTGATTCCTCAGGCAACATTCCATTCAACAAACTATTCAAAAGTAACAAATCATGCAGCAGCATTCCTGACCAACGACCCAGACCTTGACCCAACAGATGCATACTAGCTACATAGTTAAGAATCATATATCGTATCACATGATTGCAATCAGACAAAGAACCCACTAAGAAAAAGAAGCAACAAATTGATGCTAATAAGCATCTCGTGCTAATTCTAAGTGATCATCCCATCCACTTGGAAAAAGAAAGGTGAATTCCTTTTCCACAAGTATCTGCTAAACACCTCCATTGTACATTTCGCCTCGCGTAGTTGATATAAAGGGTCGCAACCAAGAATGGCCATAATACATGGCTGATGATCTGGGAGGATTTGCTCTCCAAGCTAAAATATTTCCCAGAGTCCTACAGTTAATTAAATGTGTAAAGACGAATATTGCATAAATTTTGGTACTTTTGTTTTTCTTAAATTAAAATTTACAAGAATATCCTAATGAATCAAGTACATATACGATTCAATGAACCATATGTAAATTTTGAATACATGTTTTTCATTGCATAATGTTGCTCCGAGTTTTTCAAATAAAATATATTGGACAGAAAAAATTGATTAAGCTTGCCTAGTTGTTAAATTAGGTTGCATATGTTGCAAAGGAGTAAACTTTGCGGTGGGTGCAACAAAAGTCATAGTTTTCTGAAATTGATCAGATTGTGTTACTAGGGTGCAAAGAGTCGTATGTTTCTGAAATTTACTCAAAGAAGAGTAAATTTACACCCTAGAAATGACTGCTGTTGGGTTTCGGACAGCTCCTACATGCAAAGCATGGTCAACATCTGCTATATCATAGCTCAGATGGTTAGATTTTCTTTGTGGTGGAAAAAATCAACCTGGATTCATGTCCCAGACTAGTTATGGGTGTTGTATTTACGGCGACATTATTAATTTAGTGGGAGGTGATGGCCGTCGACAAGAAAGCTCCTGTGATGACTTCATAAATCTCAAGATCAGCCGACCCAATCTCTCATAGGGATTCATAGGGGCAGGTTGTGAGTGCATGTGTGTTTTATAGGGGTGAGTGCCCGGACGTGTATGTGAGCGTCTGCATGTGTATCGTGTTTCGTGAAAAAAAAACTATGTGCGGGGTACAATCTTTACACGCATTTGGTTCACTCAAATGCATTGTCCAATCTTAAACGGATTATTTCCATCAATGATTTGTAGCCCGAGCAGCAAGGCATGTATGGAATCTTGTGTCTGATAGGAACATCACAGAAAGACTTTGATTGGACAAACTCGTTAACAGAATCCTAAATACACCTACGTGTAGTGACTACTCTACAATTATTCCTTGAATAAATGACACGATTGGCATGAGCATATATTTGTAAAGCATAAAAAATAGATGCTAATATGCTTGTCACATCAATAACACCTTTCGGCATGCTAATAATAATCATCAAAGTAAGGCGTTGTATTAACCTTTTTATTTTTCATTTCATTTAATGAATTTGTATGGTCTTCAATATTTAACTTTGACATTATTTTAAAATGTGCTCACATACGTACCTATTGATTTTTTACTTTTATGAAAGCATTTGTAAATCATGATATGGTTTCCATATTCTAAATCTACATATTTTTAAATATATTAGTGGAAATTATTTTGATATTTTGACTTAACAAATGCCAAAAGGACAGTGAAAAAGAAAAGTACGGAAGAAAGGTCAAATAACCAACAACATTGTGGCTAAAGTTCTCAGATGTTGAGCTGGGGCGTTAACAACTTTTTTCACTGCATAACATTGCTCTAAGGTCTGACCATGTGTGGTTGCTAACTTGCTATGTCATATTCTAGGTTCTTAACTATACAGTCATCAAAGGCAGGACACCAAGCTATATCTCATCAAAAATTAAATAATAATGACGGAAATTAGAAATTTCTAGTCAAGATAAAATTCCAACAGAGGTGTGCATGCAAAACACACATGATTGTATGTTTTGACTATTGTTATAAGAGTGTTTTCATGCACACCATATAATTTTGGTGTTCATACAAAATTGTATATGTTTCCTATGCACAACAATAATTCTGGTGTGCATACAAAACTCAACAATTATAATTTGATTGGACATATATAGTTATAGGGGAAATATCAGGTGCATAAGAAAGATTTGGTGCACATATGCACAAACTCATTGAGAGCCATTGGATTGCATCTACACGTCTAAAATTATGGGTGGGAATTTTCATTGGTGAAGCAAATATTTTTGGAAACACAATATGGATTTATGGTTGTTAAAATCATGGCCGAGACTTTCCAAACTTCCAATATTTCAGGCCATCAAGATTACGGTCTAAAAAGTTTGTGCACATATGCATCAAATAGTCTTTGTGCACGTGATATGTCCTCATAGTTATAATAGTGTTTTCATGATAAGCGAAATCAATATTATTCTGGTGTGCATACAAAACGCACATGATTGTATGTTTTGACTATTGTGTGCACTTACCATGCAACTTGTAAAGAAACCTTCTTTAGTTCTGAGTTGATCAAAGTTGTTTTTGAGTAAGCATCCAACAGAGGTACAACTTTTATCCACTACTTCTTAGGCCAGTCTCAATGCACACTTTCATAAACATTAAATCATATGCCACATATGCATTTTTGCTGACATGGCAATGTAATTATGAGGAGAGAGAATGCAAACTTTCATCTCTTGTGAGAAGCCTTTCATCTGTATAAAAGGAAGTTGTCTCTCTTTCCTAAATTTTAGTCTTGAAAACAATGAAATGAAAGGGTGCATTAAGAATGGCCTTACTACCCTTTTTTGTAGGCCCGTACGTATATATTCTTGTCCCAATATTATCTCAGTTATTTCTTTTAGTAGTAAATAAGTGATGTTTATATCGAGTATAATCAACATATTATATATCTAAACTTTGGCCATCAAAACTGTGTAGAATATTTATATCAAACTTTTAAAATAGTAATGTATCTAATTTAATTTGAAATGAATAGTAGTTTAGTAACCTGTTGGTTACCATGTTCATGTCCAAATAGCGACACTTATTTGTGACTAGACGAAGTATGGAATTTCATCTCCTTGACTGAAGGTCACCGAAGGTCAATGGAATGTGTCTGTATGAACTCAGTTGCTTCATGGAACTGGAATATTTCATCGGGAATTTATTTCAAGGTAGGTGATTATTCGAATTTTTTTCCCAGTCAAGGTCTTGATGCTCCATCGCGTTCGTAATAAAGGTAGTATTCTATTGTATCCATCAAATGAGTAGCTCTTTAGTGTTTACACTTGTCTGAGGCTGTAAGGCGTCTTCGTCGGTCTTGCACACGCAGATACTAACTGCTCCACTCCTAAGCAAACTAAAGCTTGCCGTCCATCCAATCAAGCATAACCACGGAGCCACCTGGTGAATGAACTGGCCGGTGGCAAGTCACTGCATATACGGGGCCCAGTAATCGATTGGACTACACGGAGAAGTCTGTTTGAAGTTAATATATATATAGACCGTCCTCCCATAGTCCTATGGTATATTGCCTCCTGCTTCATCTTCTTCGTCAGTTCTTCCAAAGCCTAAAACCTCGTCTACCGGTATGCAGTCCTAGCTGAATCTTCTCGTCTAAACGAATTTCTCTCACATACCATAGCACATACCCCCAGCCCAATTGTTGTCAGTATGAGATTATCCAACACGGGGGTGGATAAGCAATTAGCTAATTGGTACTAAGTTCCTGTGGGCAGGGTATTGCATGCATGCGAAAGGATCATCGATCAGGTGATCCATGCGTGCATGGATGCCATTGACTTGTAGCACTTTCGTGATTTTGCCTGCTGCTTCTTTTTCCAGAACCATATAGCCTGGTGGGTGACAAAAATGGGGCACGAGACACACCAGAAGGATTCATACAACTTCTCGTTTGGGATGATTGGGGGTCGCAAGAACAAGTACAATAGTCCTGGCCAAGGGAAACCTTCAAAGCCGGGAAAGCATTCTAAGCCGGGAAAGCCTTCGCATCATCAGGAAGTGACTGGGCATAACAACAATTACAACATCAACAGTCATGTACAGAGCCAACCTCCGGATCAGCCGGAAGAGATTGGGCACAGCAACAACCATTTTGGCCAGAGCCAAGCTCCGCAGCATGGAGTGTTTGTTCCAGCACCAGCAGGGGCGTACGCATGCGCATACGCAACACCATACCCATACCAATGCCCTCCGCAGCCATACGGCCCATACCCACATCAAGGTGGCTACCATGGAGACTACCATGTGCAAGGTTGCCCTGGCTCGTTCGTGCCACACCAAGGTACTGTGATAAATTACTTCTTGTCTTCAATTATTCAGACCAATGGTGGTTGATCCTAGGAAGCTAATAATGGACTGCTTGTGGTTAATTTTTGCAGGAGGTTATGGGAACCACGGTGGAGCACACATGGATGACATAGGGCTGGCAGGTGCGGCCGCCGGAGTTGCTGTCTTTGGGATGTTCAAGCTCCTGCGCGAACGCCGCAGGCATGGTGGTGGGCGTTACTAAGGTGATTGTGCAGCCATGGCAAGTTCAAGCATGGCGACGATCAGAGCAGAAAGTTTAAGCATGCTCCAGATCATGACGAGCTCAAGCATGCATGATGGACATGGCGAGCTCAGTAGTGTGTTGAGTAGTCCTCCATCGCATGGAAGTCAGAGGAACTCCAATTAGCTCACCCTTATCGATGCTTTATCTCAGTAGTGTTGAGTAGTTCTCCATCTCATGTTGAGTACAACGTTTACTAAGTGAAATTTTGTGTCGTGTAGACTTCCCTTCGTGGACTGCCATAATATTGTTGGGAAATTCTCTGCGAATGCGATCCGTGAATTTACTAGTGTGTTTGTTTGCACCAGGTTGATGGTTCTCCCTACTATCACCCATCTAGTTGTTTCTGATCATCAAGCGGCCGGATAGTCTGCTATATGTAATCTTGTATTGATGTATACCAAGCTGATGTTGACCATTATCCATGCTGTGCAAAACTTAATTGATACTGATATCCTGCGCTGACGCTGTTTGCTAGATTAATTGCTTCAAGATACCCTCTCTTGTGAAATATAATGATTCTGACCGACACGGTCAGAGTGTTTTTTGTTAACAGAGTTCTATTAACCCGGGGCCTCTTCTCAGTTCTGAGGCCAGAAACAGAGAGGACATGGTCTATAACAGAACAGTACACTGTGATTCCATTCACCTGAAGTCAGAGTGATTTTGTAGTAGTACAATGGTATCTGGTATGTATGGTACGGCCGGCATTTATATGGGCCTTGGCCATGTGATCCCTTGCTGCTGTCTTCGACAAGGCGGGCTCGTAAAACATGGGCCATGGCTTGAGCTACGGGCTAAATTTACTATGGGCCTGTGCTTAGCAAGAATGTGGCTGCTCCTTTGTTGAGGAGCCTAGCTAATGCAAGGGGAGGAGGAGCCGAGCTACACGGCATGCACGTCGAACGGCTGAACGGTTAAAATGCAGACAGGGAATATGAGAAAGCGTAAAGCTTCTCAGTGCTTGGCTGCCAAGATGGCGGCAAAAATGGCACCAGTATCAGGTTTGTTCGGTGGAAGGTTTGGCTGCCACTATCGGATTCTGATAACTGAGAGAAGACCTCTTCTCACCTGATGCTGCAGCATCGCTTATTCGCGTGACACGGCATCGCACCCAGAGCAAGTGCGATCTCCACCTGCAGGAAAAGAAGAGAAATAATTAAAAAAAAAAAAGAAGTGCTGAGGAATCTATTGACTTCATGTGCAAACAAAATGATACGATTCAAAAACCAGCCGGCTAGTATGCAAGCTCAAGTTCTGATGATAAACATTCATAAAGTCTGTAATTCTTGTAACTCATATATAAAGATTACAAATTAACCAAAAACTTTCTAATAAAATTCAAAAATATTATTAAAGCATGATACACATCCACAGACAATTTTTGCCAACTTCACGCAGCCGTCTCTTTTTGTTTTATGCCACCAAATTCAATTACTGACATGCTACATCAATTAAAGCGCCAACTAAATCCCATTACTTTTGTTAGATATAACCTATATGAATTTTCTTGACTATTCTCAATCCATTGTATCTATTGATACAACCTCTCCAATGCAATGATCGCGTTGTTGTTTTCTAGATTTAGTAAAGCATTTATTTTTTGCATAAGTTATGAGCAATTAAGCAACCAACGTTTGGCTTCCTAACCTTTGAAATTGTGTCCAAGTTGCGTCTTGCACAAGATGAGTGTTCTCTCTATTATTTACTTATGTGCAATGTGGCATCCAATTAATGTGCTTGATACAGTGCATTGGAATAGTTTTTTGTGGTAGTCGTGTGGACCAAAGGTCATGCATATCATATTCAATGCTAAATAGGTGATGCAAAATGATAATTTTTGAGCTAAAATCTGGTAGAAGGTGTAATACAAATGAGTAAAGTTCAGAAAAATACAATTATCAGTGTTATTGTATCAAACAACTTCAACTTTGATGCTAATTTCACAAAAGTACAGTAACATACATCCCTTTTTTTGCGACAAGTAACATACATCCTTTATTTCATAAAACTACAAATTTTATGTATGATCTCACTTGTCAACCTCACAGTACGACAAGTGGACATTGTGAGGATTACAAGTGGAAACGGACAAATAATAAGTTGTAATTTTCTGATACACCGGGTCAAAATTGTTGTTGTGGTTCTCTAAACTTGGCATAAAAAAAGTTATAGTTTCATAATAAAAATAACACGAATAGTCTTGTGAAACTTACGTAAAAAACACCAGGCATCATTCCTTCTGGGGCCCCACATGTCAGTTGGCTACGTCGTTGACCTTTGCCAAATCCTGCATGCTGAACGTCACTCTCGTTGCCTTTGTGGGCTCCGTTGCCTCCTGGCGTATTATAAAATCCATGGGTAGCAGACAAACACCGCGGCAGCAACGGCTGCTAGCTGCTTCATCTTGGCCGAAAGTATTCACCTTGTCTTCTGGTATGCCTAAAACCTCTCAGCTTTCCCGTTCTCTTCCTTGATATAAGTGGTGCCAGGTGGATTTATCGTCCAAGCGGTGTTGCATGCAAATTAACTCAGGCACAAAGTACATAGGACATATATATATCGCTCGATCCACGCCTGCAATTGTGCGAGCTCCGGGCTCAATAGGTTGATGCTAGCACTGAACATCCTTGTCGTTCAGACTTACTGCCTTGATCCGTTTACAGTAATTGCCTGGACCGATACCTGGAGGCAAAATAATTTTTCATGCTCCTCGATTATTATTGTCGTTATTGGATTAAATCTATTTAATTATTATCGTGATTTTTTCATTTATTGGACAAAATTTATTTAATTATTATGCCACTTGATTCCGCAAAGAGGTGGATCAGCTTACACCACAATATGGTTTCCATTCACGGATTATGTTTTAGCATGCAACTTCCAATAAGGAGGCTTTAGTGCGTAGACTACTCCCCTGAACAGAATATCAATGGCCCATGAAACTTTGTGTAATGATGACTGACCCTGTTTGGATCAAAGGACTAATTGTTAGTTGACTAATTTTAAGTCCCTAAGACTCCAAATAGAGGGGCTAATAGGTGGAATTAATTGTTAGTCCCTCAAAGGACTAATAGTAATTATATTAGTCAGTCTAACCTAACTAAATAGAAACTAACTATTGCAACAAAAAGTGAAAAGACAACGCTGCCCCTTATCCTTTCAAACATACAGCCTGTTCGTTTGGATGTTTTGCAGCAGGCAGCGGCAGCAGCAGCGGTGTTCGCAGTTATTTTTTCAGCAGCAGCTACAGTGTTCACAGTTATTTTTCTGCAGCCGCAGCTGCAGCCTGCCGAACAGCCTGATACATGGACTAGCCATTAGTCAAAGACACAATAGGCATTTTCTCGTAGCTTGGGCTAAGGCTTTGTTTGGATCCACCTCCTAAATTTTTAGCTAGCTAATTTTAATCACTTTGCATCCAAACATGACCTCTTAAAATCTCCTAAACTTTTAGCCCACCCCTTCCTACACTTTTAGCCCCTAATCACCTCAAAGCTACTAAAATCGACTAAACATATAGAAAAGGCAAGAAACATGTAAAAAATGTAAGAAAAGTACAAAAGCCAGAGAGATCCAAACAAGTATCTCCTAAAATTATTTGCTAAAAAAAATAGATGGCTAATGTTTTAGTTGACTAAAATTAACCGGTTAATAAAGGACCCAAACAGGGACTAACAATTAGTCATGACTCCAAACATGCAAATGACTAATTGTTGGTTGACTAATAATTAGTCAGCTTAGTGAGAGATTAGTTGTTAGTCTCGTTGATCCAAACAGGGACAGAGTATAGATCATTATGATTCCAAATTGGTCATCCCTGATGAAGTTGTTTCCTCGTTCTCCCTGGCATCGCCTCAAGTCAGTGCATATTCATATTATTTTCTTGTATTTAATTTTTTATCTTGTTGTACTAACTATTATCTCCCTCATAAATCTTGTTCTGTGCGTTCTTTTGCAGGCAGCCTAAGGCGACAAGCGTAGGCAATGGCAGGCGACGAGGGCAAGCACTTGTTGCTCTTCCCAGGCCTGATGCACAGGCAAGGCAGCTTTGCTGGTGCTGGCCATGCGTATTCGCTGCCAGGATTCCCTCCACAAGTGCATCTGCCGCTACCAGGAGTGTACCCTCCAACCCCAGGGGCGTACGCGTATGCTCGCCCAGGAGGTGCATACGCATACGCACACGGACATGCATACGCGTATCCCCCTCCTTCTGGGCCATACGCATACCCTCCACAAGGGTACCCTCAACCTCAGCCCGGTGGTTATCCGGGCTCGTTTTCTCCACAGCACGGTATGACTTTCTTCTCTTAAATATGTTGAGGCCCATTTCATGCTCATCGTCCATGGAGTCTTGTGCCTGCTGCAGATCATGGCAGCCGCAGCCATGGCAGTGGACGACACGTGGAGATAGTGGAGCAGCTGCCGAAAGCTGGAGATGGCATGGAGAAGGAGCCACTACCGAAAGCTGGAGGCGGAGCCACTGCTGCAGCGACGGCTTATGGAGCAATCAATAATCTTTTCCGCGGACATGGTAGTAGGAATAATAACGGGGCCTTTGGTTGTTTCGGAAGTTGCTGTGGCCAACATGGCAACATGTTCAAGCATGCCGGCCATGGCCACCAACAAGGCGAGTTCAAGCAGCATGGTCGCCGCCCTGCCAAGGTCGAGCATGTGCACGGTAAGTTCTGTGCCAAATGCACGACTTGGAAGGAGTGATATTGTGTGCCTCTGTACTAGGAAAGACTTATATGTTGGATGTTTTCAGCAGGACGATATTTACATATAGTTTATCCTGCATTACTGCCTCTGTATTTTGGTAATGTAGTCGAAGTCAAGTGACAGAGATGGCTTGCTCATAAGTAACTGAATAATCAAGCTTGTAGATACAATGCACAGGTTTTCTTCTGAGGATTGTTCTCTTTGGTGGAATGATGTTGATAACTGCATGGATGTGTCAGATAATGCGATGCTGTTGCGTTGAGATTCTCTCCAGATTATTATCTATTTATGAATTGATTGTTGCGGCGGGTAAGTGTTGCTCACCGTAAAAAAAATTCTAAAGATTATTCCTGATCAATCGATGCTGGTAATGTGAGCATTTCCATTCATGAAGAGCTGCAATAGTCAAATTCTTGTCTTCATGCTGTTAAAAGACTTCTCAAAAGATAGCTCTATCAGTTTCTTTTGCATTGTGCTGAAACATTATGTATTTTTTAGAATAAGGAATTTTCCATTTTTACCCACTTTGGGGTAAGAGCATAATGTGACCATCCCTCTCCACATGGGCTCAGCAACCTCAAATTTAGTCTTGTTTTAGTCCTAATTGTAAACCAATGAAAATTGTGTCATATTTGTATCTCACCAAAAGTACAAAAGGAAAAAACCAAGAGGTGAAACTGATTTCTAAAAGGGCCCAAACACTAAAAACATCGTTAACTAGTGAGTCAAAGTATAATTTTTAAAGATATTAATTGCTAAAATCTATCTGGTGTACCAAATCAAAATGTATATAGAGTGGGGGAGGGCATATGGCCCCTGCCAGCCCCCCTCCAGCTCCACCACAGAGGACCGCCCTCTTCTCCCCTTCCTATAAATATGAAGGAGCAAGAGGTCATGAGCAAGCTGACTCATACATATTCACTCCTACCTTCATCCTCCTCCTCAGACGGTCAGTCACTTATGTAGACTCCTAGCACCTCCTCTACTGTATATTGTGGTCTCGTCACCATAACATGTTGCATCAAGCCATCAACCAACGATGAACAAAGCTGTTCATTTTATTATAATGTTGTGACCGCGGCCCACAAAGTAACATGGCGCTATTCAAGGGCCATAAATTACTCCCACTTTTTCAAAATATATATATGCAGTCATTGACTTTTAAACATCACATTTGACCGATCGTCTTATTCAATTTTTTGTGAAAATATAAAAACAGTTACGTCATCCTTAAAGTATATCCAATGATAAAACAAATCATAACAAAATTAATCATATTTTCATATTTTTTTTTAATAAATCAACAACTGCATATATTTTAAAATTGAGAGAGCACTACATTCGAAGAAAATAAGAAAGAAAAATTATTCAGTACTGTCATTATGAAAAAGATAGTCCAAAATATTATCCATGTGTTTAAAAATTTCCTCACTGCCATTATGAAAAATATAGTCCAAAATACCATCCGTATTTTTACATAACACGCACCATTGCTATCAAAATAATTAGCCTGAAATATTTATATATTAGTGTATAAATTGCACACTATCGATATCGTTGTAACAAAAATGATCAAATGAGATATTCAATATAATATAAGGCTCCCGCTATGGTAGTCCCACATAACTGTGGATTGTCCCTTTGAGTAGATCTCGGGCACAAGATGAACTCTTGCACCTGCAGTGCAAGACTTAACCCATAACTATTTTTTTCTATTTTCTTATTAGGAAAGTAATTCATTTTAAGAAACAATCTCACGTGAAGGGATATCAGATCCTAATTTTTGGCTGATTGGTTGCCATGAGAAACAAAAACTTGTCAAGCAAAATTTGTTTTGACGTGTCAAGAATTCTATTGCAGTTAGATTTTTCTGACGCTAATCTCTTCATATCCCAACGCGGTCGCGTTCGCGGGTTGCGGGCACGTCCACGTCAGCCCGTTAACACGAACCGTTCGATTATCCAGTCTGGTAATATGAGCCGACGATTCGGGTCGGGTCTTCGCCCCATTTCCTGCTAACCCGTAAACTCGAGAACTCTCTCGAGTCTTGACCACGCTCTCGCTCCGCGTTTCCCCGCCTCTGGTCTCTCTGGTCACCGCAGGTTGCCTGCCGCCCCAGCTCCCTCCGTCCCGACGGGCGCGACGACGGCCATCGAAGCCATGCCGGAGATATCAGGCCGTATCCAGAGCCACAGGGCGGAGGGTCGCGAGATCCAGCTGCTGCTCCCATCCTTTGCGGCCGCCGGTCGCCTCTGCTCCGGCTGCGAGATGCTCTCGTACAGCCGCGCCTTCGAATGTGCTAGCGTCCATCCCCCCCGTCCTGCCGGCTGCCGCTCAGCGGGCCGAAGGTCGGCGACAGCCAATGCGCGACAGCGCGGTCGAGGAAGCCATCGCCTACTGCCCAACCTTGCCGACCCGTCAATTCAAAAAACCTTGCCGACCTGTCGCTCCTTGGCCGCGACTCCTCTGTTGCGGTGGTCAACTGGTCATCGAACTCCAATATTGAACCTGGGCCGCGTTGAGCTCGATGCTCTGGCCTGCAAGAAAGGTGAAGCGTCTGGTGATGAAGATTGAGTTCTGGGATGATTGAATGATCGGTTCAGTGAGTTTGAGATGCATACGGTGCCATGTTCGCTACCCTGTGCCAGAAAATTGCCTTAAAATTGTATTTGTGTGCTGCCTTCAGCTGTTGCACTAAATTATTCTACGAGATTCGACTGAGTACTATTTCGTGTGAGTTGTCCAGGCAATTGGATTCCACTTTATTCTGATCACTGTGCTATTGCCTCCTAACACTCAACACAAGCTATAAAGTCTCGAGTCACTTGTGAAGGAGTACAGTGTGAAGTTACTCCAGCAATGGCCAAAACTTGCAGAGAACTGCGTTGTCCGAACTGCAATATTGCTGCGGCTGACTTGCAGTACTGAAGGTAAGTTCAAGCACAAGAACAGTTGGGGAATGGATGTCACAAACTCTGCAGCTTCAACATCCCCTACCTAACAAAGGCTATTTCTTTGAGCAATGGAACTGTTTGTTACTTGAGTAGTGCAATAATGATGTGGCTGCTATCAATACACATATAGAGTTAATGATATTTTTTTTTTTTTTGCGAAGAGAATTTTTTGTTGCGAAAAGTTTTTTTTTTTTGCAAAGAGATTTTCTTTTTTGCGAAGAATGATATGGTTAACTGATATGCAAATTTTTAGAACAGAACGGCCCACTTTGCTAATCAATTAAAATTATTATGGCAACAATACATGTGTTTCTAACTCTATTGTATATACATTACAATTGGATGTACATAACTCTTGCCCGCTAGGTGTATATAGGGTGTGTTTGGATCGTAGCCACAGCTCGCCGCAACTCGCCGCGCCGTAACTGCGGCGTGCGGCTGCTGCGTTTGGTTGTCGCCGCGGCTTAGGCGTGCCGAAGAATCGCTGGTAACACGCAGTTCATTTTCCACGCCAAAGTGCGCCGAAGTTGCGGCGGCCGTTTTGCTCGCCAAACCTGCGGCGCGGCCACAGTTGCGGCTTGGCAAAGCTCGGTAAGCATCCAAACAAGCCCATAATCTTGGGTTCCCAGATTTCAGTTTGAACCTGAAAAGGATAGATAAAGAGCGTGCATGTCTTGCTTGAAGGAAAGTGATAGGTTTACACTACTTCAAATTGATCCTTCCATTTAGTCAGAGGGGTTTATTTAATAAATTTAACAAACAAATGTGTTGTAATCTTAGCAAGTTTAGATGTAGTGCTTCAAATTACCAATCTCTATTGTCAAAAGTTTCCCATATGATTTCAACATATAGAACCCAAAATATTTTTAAATTTGTACTAATACCACAAGATTAGTAGGTTTCAAAAACTATCAAAAGATAAGGTTGCCAATACATTTTTCTTCCGCAAAATTAATTCTAATGTCTACCTAAAAAAGATTAATTCTAATGTCAAATTTTATTATTTGGCATTGATACTTCTAATGGTTCAAAAAGGAGCAAAAAAACAAAAAATTATGTTTCTTACCACAGAGAGTGATCGTATTGTGCATGTTGAGCCAACCGGGCACAGCATAAGTATAGAGGCGGGCCAACGGCGCGCCAATTTTCTAGTATAAAGAGTCTAATTGCTGAGGGAATGCAGTGCTCGGCAACGATTTCGGCCGGTAGTCGCCAATCCTACGATGACGCGTGCGCTCCTTTCGTTTGGGAACGAATGCTTCGTCGACGCGTGTGCGGGAGTGGACCCTGTAGCCCTGTATTTGGGTGAGTCGCCGGTCACGGCCCGTCGTTTTGCAGCCCACACGTTGCTCGCCGGCCTGCCTCGGCCTGAGACTGTCTCGCGAGCGTCGCTCCGTCTTCGCTCGTGCGGTCCACGCGTCGGCGCCGTGACGCCTTCTTCTTCTCCCTTTCGCCTCGATTGCTCCAGTCCCGGTGGTGCGTCGCACGCGTCGAACACTGACTCGGCTGTCCAGGTCGGTTCCATCGATCGTCGCGGCGCCGACGATTTTCCCTTCTCCTTCCGGTTGCCTCGGTTCGTCCGGCTTCTGTTGTGCCGCGTCCATAGCTGGTCTTCTTCTTCTTCGATTGTTCCTCCCCCATCTGTGCGCGCGTTCCTTTCCTCGACCTCTTCTCTCTACGGCCTCCGTCGCGAGTTCGCGGCGGTGCGATTTGGACCAGAGGAGGGAGCAGAGCTTGGGCGAGATGGCGGCGCTGTGACGGCGACCCAGCATGGCAGCGACGGGGAGGCTGGAAGGGGCGACGCGCCGAGCTGCGGCCAGCCAGGGATCCCGCACAACGCCTCGCGCGACGGCTGGACAAGGCGGGATGGGTGATGGGCGGGGGCGGCTAGGCCTAGGTGAGGAGGTGCCGGAGGACGGCCACGCAACGCAGCCGCAGCGGCGGCCACCCGAGGCGGGGCGTGGTGACAAACAGACAAGTTTGACACAAGGGTCTCCTCTTCTCTCGGCTACTCCGGTTGCCGCCGTGCCCTTCTTTCGGTACGGTTCCTTTTCTGCGGCAGGTGCATTCTTCGCTTCCTTCTTCAATTAGGCTGTGAGCTTCGTCCTGGTCCTACATGTTCTTAACTTTGTTTTTCTGAATCGAACGCTTCATGTCCTGATTCTTCCCATTGCTGTTAGTGTTGATCTCAGTTCTCACCGGTTTGGCCGTTCGCCGTCGGGAGGGCCAGCTGCTTCTGTGCCCTCCATCGCGTCAGGTAATGCCCCAGCCCCAGCTCCTATCTCCTTTTTTTTTTTGTTTCCTCTCCTTTTCTGGCGCTTCTTGGTATTGCTTCGTCGTTTCAGTCTGTTTTCTTTGTTGACTGTAGCGTTCTCGCCTACGCTCCTATGTGCTTATGGTGGCGGCGGCCGGCGGGTGATCCAGGCTGCGTGGCGGACCGCACAGGTAATTGCTTCTTTCTGCACCATCCCGTGCTCTGTTGCGTTCTTTCAGTTACCTGTTTATGCATGTTTCCCATCTGCATTTCATCGTCCCCTGCTATGTGGTTCTATGTTGTGGTGCGTTGTATGTATTGGTCCATGCGTCTTTATGTGTCCTGCCTCATTCTTCCTTATGTGTTGCCTGCAACTGCATGGCCTTCTTCCCTGCTGTTCGTTGGTGCCATGGCTCTGTGTCTGTGTGCAGGACAAGCAGTAAAAGGAGGCTAAGAGGATGATGGAAACCATGGACGGGATCAACAGGAGATGCCAATCTCCACCGCTCGACCTTCAGCCTGTATGTCGTCCTTGGCGCTGCCGCCACTTCCTGCAGTTGAGGCCGGCTGTGCAGTTAAAAGCGCATGCTGCAGTCTGCTACCCACAGCCATGGAAAAATTGTCCAACCAATTTCTGGTATTCGGTGCTCAATTTCTATGCTTCGTGCAATGGACTGTTGCGCTTCCAGTTTGTTCTGCCTCCTGGGATTGTGTAATGAGGTGGGTTTGGGACTTTGGGTGACTGGCTGACTGCTACTAATATTCTGCCAAAAAAAGAACATTTTTTGCTCAATGAGCTTGCATCAATACTACATTATTATGAATTCATAGTCCTGATTTCTGTCTATATAATATAGCTATCTTGGTCCGATGAGACAGACAGATCAATATAGCCCAATGAAAAAAAAAACTACTAGGATGTGCTCTCCTCAAGTTATTGAATCAGCCATAAGATCCATCTTTCGTTTGTTTTATTGCAAATAAGGATAATTAACCATATTTGAAAAGCTGTGTTAGTCCAAGAGTGCTGGAGCTGTGTTAGTTTTGTTGCCTTTTGTCCAATATGTTTCGAACACCCTGCTAATTGTTTTTAGAGGAAAAAAATTATGAAACTGAAGGGAGACAAAATAGAACAGCAACACATGTTCTCTATTGTTTGCTGTTGTTTTAACTGGCAGCAACGAGTAACATCGAACCGGCACGGGCGCGGCGGAGCGCGCGGCACGACCTAGTGGCTACTAGTACATGGTTGGTTCGTTTGACGTGACAATTGAGATCTACCAGAACATTACAAGATAACCACGTTCTATTTTCTTGACGTGACAAGATATTCATGTTTGTTGAGGGCACAAGAGTTTTACTGTTTTTGCTGATTGGTAAGCAGGTATAAAGATGTTGTCTCCTAGACGGTCTCATGTATAACACGTAATTATAAAACGATTTATGAGACCACGCATACAATAGATGATTATTTTAGAGCATCTCTAAAAAAGACCCATAAATCTCCTTTAAATTTAGTTATTGAGATTTTAGGCAAAAAAAACTATCTCCAACAGGCCCCTAAAACAACCCTCAACTTTCTTATAGTCTCTAAACTCTCCTCATTTGTAGCTACAAACAGGAGAAGAATTAGGGGTCCTATTCTTTTTTTTTTCCACTACAATTAATGTTTTTGTGGCCTCAAATGCTAATGTGGCCCAATCAAATTTGTTTTGATCCACTTTTAGGGAGGGACTGTTTGAGGAGAAAGAACAAATTACCCCTCATAATTTTTTAGTTGCCCCTAAAAACAAGTTTATGGGGCCAATTTTATGGGGTTCTTTTGGAGATGCTCTTAATTGTCTCATAATAATTGCATCTTCCCTTAATTTACGAATGAGAAAAGGAATGTTTATGAATTGCATGACAACTACAACTCGTATAATGGTGTGTAAGTCGTCTCATACTCCTAAATTTTAACGTTTGAGGTGGTTGCCTCGCGAAACAACCGCCTCTTTCTTTTTCTTCCCTCTCTCTCTCTTTCACCTCATAAAAAATCTTACGTAACGTTGCATGAGACCGGCTATGAAACTGCTTACGTGTAGCGTGGGTAGGTACAACGGTGTTGTCTCATAGGTCGTCTTATGCATGACACGTAATCATAAGACAATTTACGAGACAACACATACAATGAATGATTGTTTTAGTTGTCTCGTAGTAATTGCATCTTCCTTAAATTTTTGGATGAGAAAATGAATGTTTATGAGTTGAATGGCAACTGCAACTCGTACAATGGTGTGTAAACCGTCTCATACTCTTAAATTTTAGCGCTTGAGGTGGTTGCCTCGCGAAACCACCGTCTTTTTTTTCTCCTCCCTCTCTCTCTTCCACCTCATCAAAAATCTTACGTGACGTTGCATGAGACTGGCTACGTGTAACGTTGTACTTGCCTTAATACGTGATGAGTTTGTTACCAAACGTTTGGTAAAAACGGAACCAAAATCCCGTGCGTGCATGTCATGTTTGCTGATTGCATGGCTGCCGATGTATGCCATCAAAATCCTGACATATTCTTTTTTTTTCCAAAAGTACTCGTAACAAATCATGTCGCGTTGGTTTCATAGGATCAAAATCATGCCACCTTTTTTCTATGAACAAAATCTTAAAGTGGCACCCTGAGTTACTTCGGTGCATAGGTGGTTGCATGCGCATCCAAAGTCTAGATTTTCAAAATTCCCTTAATTCGCGTGCATGCAAGACCAAGATTTTGGAAATTTAGTTAATGCGCGTGCAAATAATCTGAACTTTCCAAAAGATATACTGGAAGTTGCCTGTTAACGAAATTAATATGTCCTTTTCATTTATGCTCCCTCCTAAAAATAAGCGTGATTTCCTTGTGGGGGGGAGATCACAAGCGGAAGGAAACTAGTAAATCAATTATTTACAATTTCTTATTTACTTTTAATTCCAGAAAATCAAAGACTAGGATTTGTTTGTTCTCTAAGGATTTGTTTGTTTCTTATTTGTTTTTGTGTGTGATATTGCTTGACGGTTCGCCCTCACGAATCATTTTCGTGGCAGTTTTGGATGTTTTCGTGAAGGTTTTTAAGCTCACAGGAAAATTCCAAAGTTTGGTAGTGTGTGCACCGATGCTGTTAAAACAAGACATTTGTTCAATTGCTTGTGTGATTTCCTAGACCAGGTGATGCACTGCAATAATGCAATGGTACTATGCGTAGGACCTTTTGAGAGTAGGCTTGAGATTAAGGGTTTTTTTGGTAGAGCTTCTCCAATAGCTTTTTTAGCGGATTTACATGTTTTTCAACTAAAAAGGGTGTTTCTTTAAGTGTTTCTTTTTAAAAAAAGGAGGAAGCCGTATCCAAAAATAAGGTAAAGCATGAAGCCATAAAATGGTAGCTTCACCGGCTTCTTTTCTCTACGACGCCCTCATCTTTCCATATTTGTTCCTAGAAATATGGAGAAGCTACAGAAAAAGCCGTTTTGCCAAACGTTTTAGGCACAGCCAGCATAGTCGTTTTTCTAAAGAAACCACAGCCACAGCCGAAGCCGGCACAGCCACAGCCCTACCAAAGAAGCCCTAAGAGCATCTTCAAGAGACTCTCTATATCTCTCTTAATTACAGGAATAGAGATTTTGTTAAAAAAAAACACCCTCCAACAGCCTCTTCAATTGAATATTCAAATAAAAATATTCTCTATTCCGTATTTCTAGCTAGTCAAATATAGAGAGCGAGGATGGCTCTCTAGACAGCGCACAAGATATAGAAAAGCTGTTGGAGAGTAAAAAGATATAGAGAGCGATTTTTAAGCAAATGACTCTCTAAATGATGATTTAGAAAGTGAGATTTAGAAATGCTTTTAGAGATGCTCTAAGGTTGTTAAGCTATCTATATATAGTATGAACGTACAAAATAGTGCTCCTAATCCAAACTGAATTTTACACACAAACACAAGCCACCTAGAATCGATGATGCAGATTTTTCCAATTATGAATGAAGATTTAGTAATAGACTCATGTCATAGTTGTCTTTAATCCGAATTGTTGGCACTTTCTCATTCGTTATGGTTTGGGCAGAGGTGCTGCAAACTATGTAGTAAGTCGGCTCTAGCATCTTGAGGTTAAGGCCGGGATGTTTTTTTTCTTATTATCTTAAAAATAAAATTGGTGATTCTATAATCCACCGTCAGAGGTTGGCATTGAATTACAGTCTTTCACTTCTCTCTTCGTCTGCTCGAGCCTGACGCAGCTTTGCACTCAGAGCAAATGCAACCTCCACATGCAGAGTATAAGGAAAATAAAAGGTTTAAGATTCTCCAGTCTTTTTTTTTCTGAGATGAAAATTCTCCAGTCTTGACATGCGTCTCTTGGCACACGTTTGGGTCATTATTAATAGTAAGTTCCTGTTGTACAACTGTTTGTGTGGGTTTGGAGCCTTTGACTGTTGTTACCAATAAGAGCAAGCCCACTCCAAGACGGCACATAGCCGTTCTGGCGACAGGCTACAGCCAAAAGCTGCAATGCATAGGCTGTTCAAAGGCTCCAACACAGACATGGGTACTGCATGTCATAGAGAAAAGAAAGCATAGCGGGCCCAGCAGCCGACTTGGAGCCGGAATCATATTGGCGCTCGCAGTCGCGCCGAATGGGCTTCTCTTTCTTACTTTTTCTCTGTTAAAGCTGACATTTTCTGGCTATACGCCATGCGTTGGGCTTGCTCTAAAGCCGTCCCCAAGGTCTGTCGACAACGATAGCCGACTCGGATTCCTGCGCATGTGGAAGAGAGAGAAGGCCAGGAAAAAGTCGCTAGCGCTGCACCAAGCGACAGTCGCTCATTACTCCCATCCTCGTCTAACGCGTCAAGGGTACCCTGCTGAACCTATGACGGGTGGAGCCCAACCATTTTTGGATACTGTGCTTACTTTTGCCTGCTTAAATTTTATATTTTATCATTTTCTTTATCTGACGTAGGCATAGATAAGAGTCATTTTCTTTATCTTGACGTCGTTGGGGACGCTCTAAGCCTTTGAGATGAGTTAAGCAAGATGATGTTCATCCACCTGTATGTTTCAGGTGCCTGTGTGCTCTGCCCAAAGCCCCAATTGCTTGTGTCATTTTCTGTCAAGGCCCAGTTGACTGGGAATAGATGCAGATGGTGTTTCGGAGAGCCTGAACTCATAGACTGCTGAAAGATGACTAAACTATGGATAAGAACTTCGAAACTAATGTCCTTATAAGCTCCAAAAAGAAAAATGGATACAAACACAAGCAACCTCATTTCGTTGCAATTCAGTAGTTCACCATCAACATTGGCATCAGCAGTTACAGTTTTTTCGCTTCTCGCGCCAACAATCAGGGCCCGGCATTCACTACGAACTCTTCCTTTTCCTAGTCAGCAAAGACCTTGTCATTGAGCTGGAATGCCTTGGTGAAGAAAGCCGGCCAGCAGAGGTAGGTGGAGAGGATGCTGCTGACGGTGGAGGCGCCCATGAGCATGTTCATGACGACGATCTGACTGCGTGTTCGTCTCGCTGCTTTGCAGCGGCTGCTTTGCAGCGGCTACAGTGTTCGCAATTATTTCTTCTGCAGCAGTTACAGTGTTTCTGCAGCTACTACAGTATTCACAGTTATTTTTCTGCAGCTGCAGCCGCAGCTGCAGCGAAACGAACAGGCTGTGAAGCTGGATGGCCTCGAGCGGCGACGCGCCGCCCATGATGAGGCCGGTCATGGCGCCCGGCAGCGCGATGAGCCCCACCGTCTTGGCGTTGTCGATGACCGGAGACAGAGCGATCACCAGCGACCTCTTCACCTGCTGCAGCGTCGCCTGACGCGGCGTGGCACCCAGTGCGAGTGCGGTCTCCACCTGCAGAGCATTAAAGCAAGGGGAAAAAATGAATCTTTCTGCTTTGCTTTTGCAAAATCTTTTAACTAGTTGCAGCTTTTTTAAAGGTCTATAAACTTTGTGTATTATGGTACTTTGTAAGGTAATCAGAGCTGAGTCATCAGAACTGGTCCTGATGTGACGCTTTCTGACTTTCCTGATTTCTTTTTTTAAGCAAATTGAACGAGATCACGCAAGGTAGAGAGAAAAAAAAAAGAACGAAAATTAGGCAGCAAGAGATGGAGTTGGGAAATGGGAACTAACGAGGTCCCTCTGGATCTTGACGTCCTCCCTGAGCTTCTTCATGGTGACGCCGGTGACGGTCATGGCGTTGCCGACCATCATGCCTGCGACGGGGATGATGTAGCGCGGCGTGAAGGGGAAGACGTTGAGCACGACGAGCAGGAACATGGTGATGGCCGTGCCGACGAGGATGGAGACGCAGGCGATGTACATTCCCCGGGGCACCTGCTTCGCGCGCTGCCCCGCCGTGTACCCGGCCACCGTCACCTATATATACAGTACAGAGTTTGCTGTGAATTTCACCGAATTGTGAGTAACCAGCAGCGAATTCTTCTCTTCGCCTTGATTGAGAGGGACGGACGGAATGAAGAACAGGGGATGAGAGAGAGAGAATGAACAGGCGTGTCAGAGAGTGATCGATCGGTTGGTGGTTACCATGAAGAGGTATGCGAGGAGGATCCAGAGCGCGTTCTTCTGGGTGAAGATGAACTGGAGGACGAACCCGATGACGGAGAGCTGGAGGAAGGAGCGCGCGATGGCGTATAGCATCTCGCCCTCGAGGCCCAGGCGCTGCGTGAAGCTGAGCGCCACGGCCATGGCGACCACGGCGGTGGCGGCCAGCGGCTTGAGCATGCCCACCAGGAACTCCCGCCAGAACCCGGGCTCGCCGGGGTCCGGCTGCCGCGCCACCAGCAGCTCCATCAACGCCGCCGACACACGCTCCATCAACTATTATCGCTCAGTCCCTGAGCGGCGATGATGATGGGGCGCCCTGGTGAGCAGAGCAGAGCACTAGGAAGCAAACGACAGATCGAGCAAGCGCAATCAAGCAAGCGCGGGCGGCGCGGGTTCTTGAGGAGGAGGAGGTGGAGAAGAGGAGAGGGGGGCGGGGGCAAGTGAGGCAGGCGGCGGCGAGGTGGAGGTGGAGCCTGGTGAGGGAGAGAGGTGTTGTCGTGCTCTCCGTCGAGACGAGAAAAGGCCGTGTCCTGTCTGCCCTGCGGCTTGGCTTGGCTTCGTGGCGGGGGCATCCGGGTGCGACGTGGGGGAGGCCAGGTCCAGAGAGAGAGATACGATCATCCGACGAAAATGTCTTGTTGTGGGACGGGCGGGGCCCACATGGCGGCGACAAACGTGCTCACGTGAAAGCGCTGATCCTGGTCGGGTCAGGCACTGTCAACTCGGGTCAAAGCACCTGTCGTCAGTGGCGTCGCCGGCGAGACGCTCTCCTCTGGCCGGAGGCAGCTAGCCGGCCGGCCGTCGTCTCCGAGCTATATATCCTTACGCAATTCTGGCCAGAATTAAGCTTAACGAAGAACAAACAATCCTTAACCCTTCTTTTAACCATTCTTTTAACATCTCGCTTCAGGGGCGGTTTGGACTGCAACGCGCCGCCTAATAATATCCAAAAGGCTCAGCCATGGCATTGCAATGTAAATTATCCTCCTCCTCCTCGCTTGGTTCATCTACACGGAAAGCAACGTCTACCGTATTCTTAATAATTACTCCCTCTGTTGACGAAGGAAGGTGATGGCCGGAGCGTCAGGTTAGTGTCTGCTCAGGCTCTCATACTTCAAAGCTCTTTTTTCTGAAGATCTAGACTTGCAAAAGTTCTGAACATTTGCGAGGATTTTTTGTAACTTCTATTATCTCAATATATTATTCACTACCAGACACATAATTATCTCAAAAGGAAGATCTTGCAACCCAGTGACTCACCATCATTGAACATTGTTCGAAAGATGGTTCATCTTTTTTTCACCACACGAAAATCCGGTTCCAGCACACTGACTAATCGCAAAAGGTTGATGCTAATTAGTAAATCGCAAACCTTACCAGGACATTGCAGTCACTTATCGTCAGCAAAGACCTTGCCCTCGAGCTGGAAGGCCTTGGTGAAGAACGCCGGCCGGCAGAGGAAGGTGCAGTGCAGAGGATGCTGCTGACAGTGCAGGCGCCCATGAGCATGTTAATCACCACGATCTCCAGTTGGATGGCCTCCAACGGCGACGCGCCGGCCATGATGAGCCCTGTCATGGTGCCCGGCAGCGTGATCAGTCCCACCGCCTTGGCGCTATCGATGATCGGAGATAGCGCGATCTGGATTCGTCACTCGTGAACATTTTCTTGTCACTGGCGTTGGAAGAAAGAACACTGACCAGGTTCCTCTGCATCTTGACGTCCTCCCCGAGCTTCTTCATGGTGACGCCGGTGACGGTCATGGCGTTGCCGACCAGCATGCCGGCGACGGGGACGATGTACTGGGGCGTTAATTAGGGGGAGGACGTTGAGCGCGACGAGCAGGAACATGGTGACGGCCGTGCCGACGAGGATGGAGACGCAGGCGATGTTACTTCCCCCGGGGGACCTCTGCTTCGCGCGCTGCCCCGCCGTGTACCCTGCCAGTCTGCCACCGTCACCTGTGTTGATTGTTTGTTTGTCTTAGTTAATTAAGAAAACTAATAATTCAGGCAAAATGATAGGCTAGTGTTGCTGAATTGGCCGATTGATTAAACATGCAAGTATGTGGTTTCTTTGGGATAGCTAACAGCAGAATGGAAGAGCTTCCGTTTCCTTGGTTAGTTTTTTTTCTTCTACCGAAGATGCGATCGATCATTTGCGTTGAAAATTTGGAACCAAATTAACTGGAGTACTACCATGAAGAGGTACGCGACGAAGCAGCAGACCCCCGCGCGCTTCTGCGTGAAGATGAACTGGAGCACGAAGCCGATGACGGAGAGCTGGACGAAGGCGCGCGCGATCGACGCCGTGGAGCATCTCGGCCTCCAGGCCCAGGCGCTGCGTGAAGCTGAGCGCGACGGCCATGCCCAACAGGAAGTCCCGCCAACGCCTGCTCCATCGATCGATGGATGCTCAGCTCAGGTGAGGCGGAGGCTGCCTGGCGATGGCGAGGTGTTGGAACCGTACGTACGTACGGGGCGGCTTGTCCTGTTCCGTCCTCTGTCGCCTAAAAAGGTCGCCGCGGCGTCCGTGGCGGTCTGACGGGGCGTCTGCGGGGCCCACATGACGACAAGTCGGGCCAGGTCCAACTGCAGTCAACCGGTGAGCCGCCGCCCGGGTGGCCGGCCGCCGGAGGCAGGCGAGATTGTGACGCACTGACGCATGTGCTGCTAGCACGTGTCCGGGTATCTCCGTTCAGTTCCGCCGTGCTCGCACAAGGTTTCGCACGTGTCCGGAGTATACTAGCACTAGCAGTGACCGCTGTCAGTCGGGTCCCATGCGGGTCATTATTCTACAATGACGAGCTGCAAAGTTGGCCCATCTCGATCCAGTTCAGTACTAGCAGACAATTTGCTGGCGAAAAGAAAAATGAACAAGCCAAAAAGATGTTGCGAAACCAGGCCAAAGCGAAACGCTTTGCAACTTGCAAGCAAGGATGCTGTTTTGGAGCACAACACGATGCAGACGATTCCTTTCACAGAAGTTTACCCAGGTCAAATTAACCACCGATCCAGCCAGCCATCCAGGCATGGCGCTGCGGATAAAAAATCAACCAGCCCTGAGACATGCAACCTTGATCTACACAAACACAGGTCTTTCAGAGATTCGGAGACGACAGTTGCCGTGCCAAAAGAAATTCAACATCCCACTGACCACATGCAGCCGCGGATCCAGGTTCCTGGAAACTTTTTAATATGACAAAACGCCAAACAACATCGGGCAGACTTCACCAAACACACATGGAATTGAAACTAAAGTCAATCATGATGCAGGCACGAATAGTGCCTCCACCATAAGCCAACATGTATCATCCCGCTATCATATTTCAGAATGCAGGTGCGAGCAAACAGGTCAGGCCCAGCAGCTTCATTTCAAAAATTGTATCGCCAATTTGCCATATGCTAGTAGTATCCACGGCAAGAGTCGACGTGAGATGCACTTACAGCATGAGGTTTTCTATTTTAACAAAATGCGGACAGAAAAAGATAGCGACCACAACGAACCACAGTATCTCTCAAACGAGTACCTGAATACAGAGCAATTAGCCTGCGATATAAACAGACGGTTTCCTAAACATCATGATGGAGCACGGATCAACTCGATTCATTAATCCTTGTTCTTGCCGTTGGTGGGCTTCTTGTAAGACTCCTCAAGCTCCTTCGCTTCGCCCAGCAAAGCCCACATAACCTTCTTTATGTTTGGGACGTTGTAGTTCTGAGCGATGTAGATACCGCACCCGGTACCAATCAACAGCGAGAAGGTGCTTTGCAGGAAACCCATCGGGCCTGATCTGCAGAAAAGTACAGAAAACATTAAGAATACACCAAGAAACAATTTTCTTCTTGAAAAGACACTTCCAGTATTAAGAGCCATATTATCTGATTGATCTAGGAGTATCTAAACTGTAACTCTGAGACTATCTTAAATCTGTATATGCAGTTATGAACTCGATATAGAAAAATTACAAATTCTGGTCATGTAATTATCTTCTGGGTAGTTGCTAAGAAATTAACATGACAAGTGTAGCTAAAAAACCCGTTAATAGACCTTATGTTTTTCACTAATTATTGATGATTAGTTGACTCAAGCATAAGATATTATTTGAGTGCAAATAAGGTTGAAACTGCCGCTATGATTATACAACAAAGTTTTCAAAGTATTGTCAAGTTCTGGATCACGACAAAAAGGAAAATGGTAGAGATATCTAACAGAAAGAGCAAGCAGTGTTCTGCCAGTAAGGATAAATCACATGCAAAATAGTGAACTTCACATATTTCTTAAAACATATTTCATTGTTGAATAAACTCCAGGCATCTAAAGTTCTAAAGTTGCTAACCAAATAACAAAAGAACCTGCAATAGCAATTCACATAGAAGCATGAGCAGGATGTAGCTCTACACAAGCATGGATAAATGGCAGGATACCAGGGCAACATATAGCTCTAAACAAGCATGGAGCTCCAGTCAGATAACTTCTAGTTGACTCCTGAATACAAGTACACCTAGCTTTCCTTGTACGACGAATTAAACTAGCAAAACATTCAACCAGAAGCTACTAGTTGACCTGGAACCAGCTCAAAACACCTTTCTTTTGAACTTGATCCACACACAGACCTCATTATATGAGCATTACCATAAAAAGTCTGAATGTTAAATAATGTCAGATTAAGTTTAAAAGTTGAGGAAGAGTTCACGATCATAACTACGAAAGTTGATTTAAAAGGACAATTTTAGTAACAGCAGTATTGTTCTGACAGCATGAACACATCAGACACAGCAAAAACAGCAGACGATACATGGTCAGATACTAGCAACTGCATGTTCAAGCTTATCTACAAGAGTTTACTAAAAATCCTGCTTGAAATCTTCAGTGCTAGCATTCAGCATTTAAATATCCAACCATGCTTAAGGCTTTGCAACATGTAAAATTTCCGTTGAACCAGTAGCCAGTAGGTAAATAATGCTAACAGATTCACAGGAGGATACCAAACTACATTAATACCCCTTCCACATGTTAAAATTCCAGAAGAATAGTTCATAAATTCCCCTTCCTTCGTATTTAGCTTCTCAGTGTGCTAGTCAATAACTTGTCATATGCCTAACCAGGTCCACACATAGACCTGGCCATATATTTACTTCACAAACCTGACTACCTTACCTGAGCATTACCGGAACAAAAACATCTAGTAAACTACATCCTGTGCATTAAATTCTTCAATGTTGACCAGTATGCAAATTTGCTCTGACTAATCCCAGACACATACACCGGTCACTCCTATTGAACTGAACTAATAAAACAAATCCAGCCATCCGTTGAAGCTATTAGTTGAAATAGGCTACAAGAGTCAAGCTCACATGCCCTTTCTTTTCAGCCAAACTCACGCAAATCAATTCTAAATATGTTGACCTAACTGAAAACACAAAAGTCCTTGAAAGTTCAAAGATGTATTGCAGCAAACAGCACAATTGCCATACGCAAATAGGGCAAAATTACCAGACAACGATTAACTGTCAGGGTGCTTCTATCGACCAAAATCTCATAATTTCACTTGGTTTGCACTACCTGCTGATCGAATCAACCAGCTCTTAGAACTAACAATTAGCTTCGGCTTGGTCCAAGTAAACATTGTCAGCGTGCACACCGTAAAATTAGTAGTCAGGGCAGCAAAACAAACAGAGACTCAACCATGTCCTACATTGATTGACCTAATTCAAGCATCAAAGTTCCACAAACCACAAGACAGGAATTGTTCTGCAAAATTGTAATCTGCATTGCAGCAGCGTACAGCACACTGTTGCCACCCAAAAGTACTAGGGCAAAGCTACCACATATCAATTGGCGCTTCCTCTACACCGCAACGCGTATTAAATTCCACTAGTTTTTCCACTAATTGCTCATCAATCGGCTAGATTTAGGTTAACGACAACTGACTGACTGAGGCGGGGGGGGTTCTGAAATTCAGAGTACGGGCACCACCAAAATCAATAGTCTAGGTTACAATACAATATCAAATAACAGTTACAATTTACCCGTTCCTGCAACTACGGATCACCCGTTCCTTCACGGAAAACGAAAATCGCGCGGAACAAGCAAGCAACGCCCATCGAGTCCCGAACGAAGGAGAGAGAGCACGGCGGGGAGGGGATTTTCACCTGAGGGGACGGACGAACTCGAGCGGGGTCCGGCGAGGTCGAGGCGGCGGATCCGGAGACGGGCGCGACGCGAATCGAGCGGCAGGTTGTGCTTGGCGATGCGAGGAGGGGATCGATCGGCTTTGCTCTTGCGCCTGCTTCAGGTTGGTTGCTTGGTTTTATGAGGGGGCAGCCGATGTGAAGGTTCGTTCTTCTACTTGCTTTCCAAGCCGGCTTCCTCCTAACCGCTACGGTCCGAACTCGTACTGGGCTGGAATCCGGTGGCCCGCGACTTTCCGTTCTTAAAGGGCCACGATTTGTGTTCGCATGGGCCAAGCCGATTCGAGTCCTGGCCTTATTGTTTTTCCCTGCTGCAAACTGTATTGAAAATAAAAAGTGAAAATTGCACAGGTGGTACAATAACTTATGAGTTGTGTGCGATTTAGTCAAACAACTTAAAAATTACTAAAATGATTCACTTAACTTGTTACAGGAGTGCAAATGAAATCATAAATCACCACCACGACATTACCTAGTTGCTACATAAGCTAAGGTTGCTACATAAGCTACGACACCACATGAAGTAAGTGTTGCTACATAAGCTAAGGTTGACAAAAAGACACATGTTAATAACCTTCTATTCACTTGATATTATAAGATAAGTCTAACATAACAAAATTTCAGCAAAATTCATATATATATGTTTTCAATGGTGTGTGCTATAAACAACATGTATTTTGTATAGTATAGGCAAAATTATTTTGTTTTCTTGCAAATTCATAGCATCCTTGCCTACATGACGATTATTCTTTGCTCGCATGTCATATATCCTAATATGATGTTGTGGCATTTTTTTGACTTATTTTGCACTCACATAACAAAATATGTGATTCAATTGAGTAGTTTTCAAATTGTGTGACTAAAATACATCCACCTCACAAGTTGTTGTACAATACAAAGTATATAAAAACTCTCGGGAAGCAGCAACTGACACCAAGAACGAACTAAGATAAAGAAAACATTTTTTTTGAACGGACCCAAATTGAACCGAGAGAGACCATGTAAGTACTATAGTTAAGGTTCATGTTAGCCTACCTCTCAAATCCTAGAGTTAACAAATTATTTTTTTTTAGATAATGGAAACAATGTCTCCGGCCTCTGCAAGCACACAGCCCGTTTTTGTTTTTTTTATGTTAACAAATTAATTAGCATCTGAAATGCGGTGTACTGACATATGCATGTCGGAGATGACTAGTTGTACCGTTGAAACGAGCAGCCGCCGGTCAGAAACATATGATGATTTTGTGACACCCCGACCAATCGAGATACGCAGGCGCCGTATGCACGTGACAGACACATGCGCGCAACGGTACACACGTACTGTACTACGATGCACGTCGCAGTTTAGTTGGCGCCCCGGCCGTCGTTGCCAAGCAGCTCACGTCTGCTCCGAGAGATCTGTGCTATGCTGCGAGGCTACAGCTTTCTGGATATTTCGTTATCCGTATAACTAGACAAATACGTACGTGTACAGATGCAGACCACACGTACAGTGCGTAGGAAGGAAATAAACCATCCGTAAGGGCAACTGGCCACATATAAACTTCGAGCTGTCTCCACCAAAATATTTCTGTATGTACGTATGTTTGTATATAGATTTGTGTCTATGATAAATACACGCGTGTATATACAGTGGTGTACTTACTGTATGAGGATTTCCTATTCACGAGCCTAGTTGATCAGCTCCGGATGCTAGACCTGGTGCACACCTGGCTCTACGATCCGCGACGACAGGAAGATGACAAAGTCACATTTACTTTTTAATTACTGTCAAGATCTTTGCGACGCGTACGTACGTGTAGCATATATACTCCATGCAAGCATGAGAATAATGATGTAGGAGTATATCCAAGCAGGGATCACTAAAGTTCAAATCACGCATCATCACAGTCGTCACGTACCTACGATCGATATTATCAATGCAAGTGTCCGTTGACTATTTAATCTTGGATACTAGTAGATCGATCGGTGCTTGTATGCACTGTAGTACGTGTGAAGTCAACTAATATTGTTACTAATTACAAAATGATGTTAATTAGGATTATCAGCATCTTCTCTCTACAAATAAAATCACCCTAAAAAATGTTATTTTTTTTAAAAAAAAAAGAAAAGAAAAAAAAATTAGTGTACGATTAGCAATTGACATGGATAAATTCGTTTTGAATAATTTTCTTTGCATTTTTCAATCTCATACTTAACGCAGACATTAAATAACATTCTTATTAATCTTCTTTGCTTATAAATGTGCTTTGTCAAAATCTTACACCCTTGCCTTTGAAGGCTATTAATCAATCTTAGATTGGAATTGGAGGCCTCTTTTAGTCAAATTATAGTAGTAACTTCTGAAAACGTGTTACAAGAATATATCAGTAGGGTTCCCCCACTTGCAAAGTTGAGGGGAAACATAGATTTGTGGTTCGATCTTCTGTCGCAGGGTATGTATAACATATACTGTAGCAGTACTATTGTTTAGAGGTCTAGGTAGGCTCTATTAGATCCGAGCGTGAGTGTGAATTTGATTGTTCAGTGGGAACGCAAGACCACACACACACACACACACACACACACACACACACACACACAGAGAGAGAGAGAGAGAGAGAGAGAGAGAGAGAGATTGTAGGATGGGGAGTTGGGACCAGGCAAGGAACATTCCATTTGATCATACACTTTGATCTCACTCTCCCACCAGTTAATGATCACTGCAAATCCTAGCTACATGCAGCCAGCGAAAAGCTACTGTATGCTGTAGTAGCAGCTTCCATGCACGGATGCATACAAGCTGCTGCTGCAACATCTCATACAGGCCGCCTAGCTATACGTACCCCATTAATCACTTCTAGCTAGCTAATGATGTAGACTCGCACGTACTCCTCTAAAACCTAGACAAATCAAGAACACAGAGATAGCTGCTTTGACAAAGATGAAGATGGATCGTGAGCTACTAATGCTAGCTAAGCTAGACGAACTAGTAATTAATCAAGCTAGAGATGCATGTCGTCAGTGTTGATCAGGCCACGTCGCGCTGTTCTTCCTTGAGCCCGCCGGGGAAGAGGTCCAGCGTCTTGAGCGGCCTGCAGAACGCTGCCGGCGGCGGTGGCGCCACCTCGAACCCCGGCGGCCCCATGTCAACCGTGGCGGCGGCGGCGCTGACGACGTCGTCCAGCGCCACGCCGAAGTTGTCCAGCTTCCCCAGCGAGTACTCCGGCCGGCCCAGTGCCGCCTCCGCCGGTGCAACGCATCCTCCTCCGGCGCCCTGTAGTACGTCCTCATCTCGTCAGCGTCAGACATATGGAACGATTATAATTAACTAACAGTAGAAGGAACGTACGTAATTAATCCACTGTCATCAGTGAGTGATCAGATCAGTACCTGAAGATAGTGGTGGAAGAGTTGTTGTTGGTTTGGCGACGGCGGAGTGGTGGCGCACCTGCTCGCCGGCGGCGCTGCAAAGGCCGCCGTGGTGGGGTAGTAGTACCCGTACGCCGCGGCCGCCGCCGCAGCGGCGGCTGCCGGGGTGGGCGACGTCGGGGAGAGTAGGGCCTGGTCGAAGACGCCGACGCCGCCGAATGGCACGGTGGTGGGCGGCGGCGCGGCGAGGTGGAAGCCTCCGTGCCCGCCGCCATGGCCGTAGTAGTAGTGGGCGGCGGCGCAGGAGGAGAGGAGGTGGTGGCTCATGCAGAGGCGGCGGCGCAGCTTCTGGCGGTCGCGGGCCTTGTGGTTCTGGAACCAGTAGAAGACGTTCTTGCCCTCGATCCGGCCGTAGGTGGAGAGATGGGCCGTGATCTGCTGGATCTGCGACGCGTTGGGCGTGCGCAGGCCGCCGCGGTACATCTCCTCCAGGATCATCAGCTGCTCCGGCGTCGGGCACCACCGCGTCGGCCCAACCGGAAGCTCGTGACGCTGCTGCTCACGCTCACGCTGCTGCGGCTGCGGCTGCGACGGCATCTTGTTTGGCCTTGTCTTCTTCCTAAGCTCTACGTACTGTACTAGTAGTAACGAAAATGATCGGCTTGATCGAGAACAGTATGGCTGTGCTTTGTTTGTTGGTTGGTTTTGGAGAGACAGAATGGGTACTAGGAGAGGATCAGTATGGATGGGGGTTTTGTTTGTTGCTATAGCAGCTTGAAGACGACGGAGGAGGAGGATGAAGGAGCATATAAGGCCACTGCTTCCTTTGCTTCCTTCCTGTCCCTGGTATATATAATGGGTGCGGACACTATACATACACAGATGCCCATGCCTTCCGATCCCCACCGTGTTTTTCTAGAGAGAGAGACTACTACAGTCAGTGACTGTTTATTGAGAGAGAGAGATGCGGCAACGGCATATGCGACTCGAGCGGCCTGTGTGGTACGTACTGTTCGTTGGTAGCTTGCTGCTTGCTGTGGTAGCCTTTTGTTTCTGACCATCAAGAATTAATGTGTACCGTCGGATGAGGGATTCCTCAAACCATCAAAGGCACCACGTAGTACTACTGCTGATAATGATCGTTGCGCGTTCCCATTTAACTCTCCAATTCAGATTTCATTCAACTCAAACAGTGGATCAACAACAGCAACCGTAGCAAAGCTTACACACGCATCAGAAGCTAGCGAGGGAAAACAGTAGACTTCCTCCGTGTATTTATTGCTACGCTACACGTACGCTCGTTCTGTCGTTGTTGGTTTCCCCGCTTGAACGCGCGAGGAGGGGTACGTAGGAGTACTAGCGTCTGCGAAGTTATTTGGTCACTCGTGGTACCAAAATATACGAGCACACCTCTCACAAAGCTACAGCATCCAAGCAGCTACGAGCTGGATTTTCTATCAGCACGGATTTAGCTAAACTGTTCAGGTCGGGCTGCGGTGCATAATTCATTTACTACTAGTAAGGTTGTTAACTTCACGTCTTTCTTGCATTAGAGAACAGATGATAGTAGATTCTTTTACTAGGAGTAGTACACAAGAGCTAATAAGCACATCAATAAACACTCAAGCTCTGGCTAGATGAGATGATGAGAGTCCCATATTCACTTGTCTTGGCTGGTACTGTACATTCCTCTTTAGAAAATTTCTGATTTCCACTACTGCACCTGCAAATGCCTTGAATGTTTTCGCATCTAATGCGATTTTAGTATTTTAACACGTCATGTCGCCCTGTGCATATTTCAGAGTCAGAGAAAGATGGCCAGAAAGAGAAGGAGAGGGGCGTGCTGCATCCTGCATGCGTGCATTTAAGGATAGAATTACACGTCGGATTCTGGAAATCTGTCTAGGATCTCGGTTTCAGACAAAGCATCTCCACGAAGCAACAGCAAGCACCAGTGAGAAAGAAACAAGGCAAAGAAACCGGGAATTATGAGGCGATGATGGCCCCGGCCCTGCGCTGCCCTCATATCCATGCAGTTTAACCCTACTAGAGCTACTGTAGGAGTAGGAGCTATAGCTGCTGCGCCAACAACAGTACTGGTGTGTCCTTGCATGGTGCTTTTAGTCTAGGGCTAGCTTTACCACTGTACTCTGATCCATGGGTAGACTGCAAGCAGACGAGCAGGTTTCAGTGAGTAATTACTTCCATCCTTTTTGTATTTCCTCCTCTATATACGTATGTATAGGCGGGGCGCTACATCAGGTTCTAGTGTTTGCTTTTCTGTCCTCCTACTACTCCACCCATAAAGAGAGAATTAATGGAAATGTTACCACAAGTCCACAACTGAAATGCTTAAAATGATCTGAAATACTACTATGTACATCCTATCAGCAAAATTTGAATTGTACGGGGTAGTTGGACTTGTCAATCTCATTCACAGTGACGGAAAAGTTGAGACAACTGGGAACGATATGTAGATATCGAAGTACTGTAACTGATAATGCAATAACGACATAGATACATATTTGTAGCTACACGTTTCTTACCCCCCATCTCTAAACGATTTCTCTCTAAACAGTGAGGTAGATTCTGCATGTTAAGTGCACACGACAATGAGTCTTGAGATGTAGACCATGAATAGTTTGCTTGATACAACTTTAAGCACATTGGTCATAACGTAAAGAATGGGTCATTTGATCATACCAGCTGAGTACTAGCAAAAGGTGTGACATGACAATAAATTAAAACTAATTGAAATCAATTTCTTATGTGGATCAGGGGGTTCAAATTAAACACAGGGAAAACACCAGATGAGTTTTTGCTCCAATATGATATATTAGGTGGGAAGATCATACTAAAATTAATTTACTGGAGGAATTGCAATTTTATCTTACAAATATAGACGGCCTGCATACTGAAACTTTGTAAACGATGAACAAGGCTATGTGTGGCACGCAGAGGCCAGAATTTATTTCCATTTTCTAAAAATATATATACTCATATTGTAAACGATGAACATGGAGTATATTGTATTGATCTCCAAGCTAGGCTCAAGCTTAATTTGTGTCTGGGACTATTTGGGCCACAGATTAAATTTACCCCGGAAGGGATGGCCAGAACTATATACTCACTCCATTCTTACCTTAATTCGCATTCACTACCCATATATAATGCCTTATTTACAACACAGTGACCACTGCCGGGAAATGTGGCGAAGAGTCGAAGACTTAAGTTGAAGGCAGATCGCACGAGGTTAGGATCCCAGTGGTACGTACTGATACTATACTTAAGATGGACCACAACGGCCGGATGGACAAGCTAGACAACTGGACACGGTATATCCGGATGCGGCTATATAGCTGAGCCGGTCTCCTGTGCACCACACAGGAGCTGCACACAGGATTTGTAATCGCAACCAACAGTAGATATCGTACGATGAAATTAAGTAAATCCGTTAATGCATCAAGCTCAGTTCATATACGTGTAAGGGCACCAAATCCTATCATTCCTAGCTTTTCTTGTATGTTAGAAACAGATGAAACATAAACCATACTTGATACACAAAATTCGTGTAATAACTAGACTATGGTCGTGTTTCGGTGTTTGGTAACGAGTATTATCTACCAAATCAATCTAATAATGATTCATTAGAAACAAAAATAGAAATGTTTCAGTAATTTTTTTCTGAAACAAAATAAGCTAAAGCCAATTTTGCAAGAGCAGCTGTTTTTTTTTTTTTTTGGTTTATTTGAGAAACGAATACGTGCCAAACGCATCCTCATATTATTCTACTCCAATATATCGACATGTAGCTAGTGTGAACATACTAGTTCTGAAGTCTTTTTTTATTCCCAATTATTTCTGCTGGCATACTGAAAGGTCATAGCAATGATATGTGTACTTCTCATTGTAAAACATGATAATTGTTTTCTTCCTATTTTACTTCTTGTAGATAGTGTGTGGAAGATTATGAGATTAACAAAGTCACGATATGTTGTCTTCTCACCATCGATGGGCATATCACCTTGGGCCTCTTTAGAACGCAGAATTATCAAAACACATTACTAGGAGAAACACATGATTGGAGCTGGATGTCACTTGCATTCCTATAGGAATTCAAAACTTTTAGGAAATTTCCAGTGGAGTGTTTGGATGTGTACAGGAAAAACATACAATTCTTAGGAGAGAGATAGACACAAAGGAAAGTTTCCATGAGGTTCGCAGCTCATGCAATATTTAATTTTCTTCGAAATTCCCACGAAATCACGCATTCCAAAGCAACCCATAGGAATTTTATAAGGTGCAATCCTTTTGTTCCAAAGAGCTAGGTACACAGAAAAGTTTCTATCGGATTGAATTCCTATAAAATTCTCATGTTTTTCCTTTAATCCAAAGGAGGCCCTAACAATAAAGGAAAAATCAGCTTCGAAGGAAACTAACGAGGGGCTCCCATGGATCAAGAAGTTAGGAGTGCAAATTAAGGCCCCTTTTGGAACGCAGGATTTTCACAGGAATTGTACAGGAATTTCACAGGAATCAGTTGACTGTTCACAGGAAAAACGCAGGAATAGGAAAAAATCCCGCGTTCCAAAGGGGGCCTAAGCAGAACCCTATATATGGAATACTATTAACTCCGTTCGAGAACAAAAAGTTTTGGCTTAATAAATGCATATGTTTTTGGACAGATTCTTTCTTTTATAAAAGGGTTATCCTAAAGGTAAAACAATCTTTGTGATACACAACCTGAATTCAAATTTGATTGGACAGATTGAGTTGACAAGGAAACGGACTCTATAGCCCTCGCGCGTACTGCTAGATGCTGCTACTACTACTATTCCTAGCCAGGATGGATTAATTAGGAATACCGGCCGCCCGGCCGTCCGGCCTGCAAGAAATGTTAGACACGGAATCCAATTAATCAGGAATTCAGAATGGTTGCATGGCTGCACGAGCTCGAGGTAAATACTTCTATATATGCACATGGCGTAGGCACGCAGTACGCTGCAGGAAACCTATACTGTAGCTTTCTAGGTCACGTAGATTAGTTATATACACTATTAAAAATTGTTTTTTTGGCTGGCCGTTATAGTAGTAGTATCTTCCTCAAGGCATATGCATATGCCTGATGGTGCTATGCATATGCATGCATACGTCCATCCATCGATCGATCCAAATGTGATGTGTTGTCGCCTGGTCTGATAGTAACTGAAGAACTGAACTGAACGGAGAAGCCAGCCGGCCGGCCATATGCTGGTCATGCAACAATGCAAGCTACGTCGTCGACTAGTCTTGTTGGTCGTCAGGCGCCACACACACAAACTGGCTGCAGCTGTGGGTGAGAGAGAGGTCAGACATCGCAACAAGGACGAGCGATGTGATGCTGCTGCTGCCCCTGGCTGAATGCCTTGTCCTCTCGATCTTGATGCATATGCATGCGTCTTACAGCGGCTGCTCGTACGTACGTACTGCGTGCCATACCGCATTTTGCGAAAATTCATTGGACATTGTTATCTGGTTCGTCTTTTTCGCCACATTCCGTGCTATACTAGCTAGCGGTGGCTACGTACTCATTGGTATATCATTGCTTCATCCTATAGATTCTCTTAGCTGATCACTTCACATCTTGTATGATTGCTCGAAAAAAATAAACATCCTAACTGTGTGCATCGATCTGTCTATTAAGAACTCTTAATTATTTGTCTTTTGGTTAAATATGCATTTACCCCGATGTTATGATGTATAGTACTAGTACTAAGCCGCAATGTATAACAAGCTTCATCCTTAAGGTGGTTTTTGATCACTTATAGTCCCAATCTATATACTAATAATAAGGATCTGTGGGTTTGATTATGATGCATGGTTGGAACATGCATGCATGTGTACCTCAACTTAAGATGTTAGCTTAGAGTTTAGATTGCGAAATGGTACCTATAGATAATCCTATATATATGTGTCGATTTAGAACTTGAAACATCAATATTTACAATTCGGACCGGTCGATCATTTTGATAATGTCACACTCATACGTACACATTCGAATTATGGTACTGTATCTCATTTGTTATGGCGAAAATTAAGAGCATTCAGAGTGATTTTACTGCTCATTTCGTATAGAAACATGTACCACACGCCTGGTGGTTTATACCGATCCGAAATGCATGGGTTCAGACATACTAGTATTAGTTGCACCACAGGGCTAGTGATTGCATTTTAATATTTTGTGTACCAGAAACGGCGGTAAACCCATGCAAGATGCAGTATCGGCACACAGAGATTTAACTGCACCGCATTGTCATGAAGAAAATTAACTAAGAACATTCACAGCGATTTAACTCCTCATTTCGTATAACAGGCACATGTACCGCCTTGTGATTTATACCGATCCGAATTACATGCATGGGATCAGACATATATTAGTTGCACTAAGGACCAGTGTGCACTGCACTATTTCGTGTACTACCAGAAACACTAAACCCATGCAAGAAGTGTCGGATCTCTCGCACAACAACAAAACATAACTCTGCTAGCTGCATCCGTAGACACAAAAAATTTTCAGAGATGCAGTAATGCCGGTACTGGGTCATGACATCAAACATAGATACCGTGTCGGATTCCAGTTCCAGAACGAAAAACATATACAGATACTCAAATTTTCTGTGTTCATACGGGTCTCAAAATTACCAGCGTCCGGCCGCGTGTACCTAGTGATTCGATCCATATATATAATCGCCTGATTTGATGGATCATAAGGGGGAGTTGACCAAGATGCCACCATGCAGGCATACGCTGCGACTACATGCTGTGGCTGCCAAAATTATTTAATGTTGGCAGTGGTAGAAGTATCGTCTCCAGACAACACTCTTGAGAGAGAGAGAGAGAGTCTTCTGGGTCTCGGGAATCCGATCCATGTACAGCAGCCGCAGCACTAGCTGCTGCTGCTATACGTAGCTTCCCAGCAAGCATGCAGCAGCATCGGTCTCTGTTTGTTCAGTGGCAACGTCATGCTGCTCTTTGGGTCTTTTACACGGGCCCAATAATTCTATTCATTCCTCTCTTCCTTCCTTGGCTCGACAAAGTTGACAAAGTTAATGCCTGTCAGAAAGTGTCTCTTTCTTCTTTCCTTTGTCCGTTTCTTGCTCCTCCTCAAACTTTTTTTTTTTAAGAAACAAAATGTTTGTTCACTGCTTCTCAAACTTGGCAGGTCACTTCTTGCAAATATTCATCTTCAGTTGCTTCCCATTCAAAACGCATGAATTGCATGCGTTCAACTTTAGCAGAGAAATGATGCCCTCACACAAATATCCTATTACCACATCATGAAAGACATGAGCTCAAGTTCAGCGAAAGCATGTCATTGAGTGTAAGATAGGAGGCTCAAGTTGAGAGAAATTATGGGGTATCAACAGAGACAATTACCAAGATTCAGAACGTACAGCAGTAGGAAGATTCAGGGTCATTAAGCAACATGCAGAGCTTCACGTGATCGAGTCCCCCAAAATACGCGTAGCGTTAGGATTATGTGCCTGCAGTACTTAATAACGAATCAAAGCACTCCTGCTCACAACATTTAACACGAGCTTCCCGGATCATTTTATCTCTCTGGGCCATCTGATTTGATCGATGATTCAATCTCGAGGAATATTAAAGTATAAAGCAAGTACAGAAGCAGCGCCGTTGATTAGCACCATCAATTCCTGGGCAGAGCGAAGTGAATTTACGTGGAGGACACTCGCACACAGTACTCTGGTGTACTGCTACTAAAAAGGTTTGAAATGTTAAGATCGGTACATGCGCCTCTCTTTCTCTCTTTTCCATCATCTGATCAAAGAAAAGCTGGCTAGCAGTGGCCTGCATGCGTCTGCTTGTGCAGTAACTCTAACCTCTACTACAGCAGTCGCACTAGGTGTAGCTAGTAGTGCATGCAATAACTTGACACGAACAAAACATAGAGATAAGGGGAGATCAGTACTCCTACTGTAGCTTTTCCGATCCTTGTTCTTCAATCCGCTTGCATTGCTTGCTCCTGCCCTCCTCATAAGTAGGCATTCATTGTTGCCATTGCAGCACATATACAACTCTTTCCTCAAAGAATTCGTTCAGCAGTACACTACACCACTGCAAGATCAGTGGTGAGTGAGTGGTATTCAGTCTGATCATCTCCAATTGAAAACAGATTTATGGTCCTGCATGCTGTGATCGAGCAGGAGCAGCAGCAGCTAGCTGTGCAATTGCATGAATATTGAAGTCATCTGCATGTGAAATAAACATCTTGTCCCTCCCGACCCATCTCTCTCAGCCATTCATTGTGCTCGCTGTGCTTTGTATGCCTTGACATCAGAAGTTGCTGCTCAATTGCTCTCGCTTTCTCTCTCCGTGATCGATGGTGCAATTACTCGTAATCTGTACAAGCATGCCGAGGTAGCTAGCTTCTGATCGTTTTGTAGCTGCTATAGATGCACGGTAACGTAGAGGGCCTTTTGAGTTTGTAAAGTTGCCTGTTCTTCAGAAGGAGGTCTGTAGCTACTACTCCCTGCTGTGAGACTGAGATCTTGCATCAAAGTTCCTAAAAGGAAACAGGAACGGTTGGACGTTGCTGCTGCTAACTTAAATGAGATTCCGTCTACCGGGCATAGCCAGCAGGTAGGCCGGTCGTGCATATACACAGACACTTAAATCTCGTTGATATTCAAGGTGCGAGTCAGTTCTTTTTAGTATTTCATTTCTACGAGTAGGTCAACTACAGTAACACATTTTTAAGCTTGTGATAGGACAACACAAGTGTTATTGCTAATGCATGCATGGGAAAGAGGCAACCATGCATGAACACACCGGATAAGAGGAGACTTGGAACGCGTGCGACAGAAGAGAAAAAAGAGGGGGGACAGATGTGTCAGTAGAAGGTGACGGTAGAGACCAAGAAGCAGATCGGGCGATGCTGCTCGATCGTCCGTCCGTCCGTCCGGTGCCACGGCCTGGTCCGTAATGGAAGGGAACCGAAGCCCAAAAAGCTGCTGCACGACCATTTGCAACGATACCACACTGTCACGAGTGTACATACACGAACCAGTATCTTCCCACCTGCAGGTATCCAGCTTAACAGGTGACACAAAGCTTAATCACAGCCTGCTTGCGTTCACGTAAAGTGGACTGGTGTTAAGAGTTACTAGTACACTTCATGCTTGTGAGTACAACAAATATGTAAGTGTGCGCATGGTCACATATATGGCCATGCATGTAAGTGTACCTGCATGCGCGCGCACCACTACACTTCTGCTCCAAGCTGCTGCAATGCAAAGACACGTACACACAGAGAGACATGCATGCATGCGCAGCATGCGGACGTAGGCGCGGATCCGATAGCAGCAGGTGACCGATCGATCCTCTCTGAAGGATGTGACCACTCATCATCTCTTAAATCATTTCCATCTCATTCCTCTCTCACTGCTCTTCTCTTCTCCCTCACGCCACCCAGTCGTTCCCAGTGCAGCAAGCATGCACCACGCCACATTACTCTCTCGCATGTCTTCTTCTCTCTCTGCATGCATGGAGAGAGGCAGGCAGGCAGAAGAGAGACTGACTGGAGCATTGCACGCCGAGTAGTTCAATGCCAAACCTACTACACCTCCTGTTCATGTATACATATATATGCATCTCTACATGGACGGCAGAAGGAAGGAGAGAGAAAGGACCACCTTGATCTGCCACGCATCCAATATACACCACCCTAATGTTTTGTCTTCACCCATAACATTCCAAGTGTTGTCATCTCTACCTTACACACACGCATGCAGCTGTAGCCCCTGTACCACGCTCATCCACGCAGCAGTTCAGCACAGCATGCGCGCGCACCTCTATCTCTCTCTCTCTTCTTCCATATGCCCAGCACAGGCCAAACTACTGCTTCCTGGGCCTGGCTCTAGTGGTGGTAAAGAGAAATCGCGTTAAGATCGAACAAGCTCTGACAACCATTGACTTGTGCTGGATCATACTGTATATTATTTGATGACAGCGGCAATTGCTGCTCTGTGTTCGTTAGCCCACCCAATTAAGTGCCGCCTTAATCCGTGGGACACACGGGATGTACAAACACAGAAGGAGCAAGGTACAAACAGCAGAATAGATGCTGTGACATCTATCAAAATTATATATACAAACAGCAGAATAGATGTTGTCACATCAAAATTATGTACCCCCGCGCGAGTACTCAATTCTAATAGGAGGGGTACATTTTCTTGCATCAATCACGATAAATAAATGTTGCTATATTATGGTCCCTCCATTTTTATCTGTTTATATGTTATGAAGGCTTAATTAGTGTAAAATTACATTCACTCAAACGTTCTAACGTCAACAAAAAAATAGAGTACTATTATGCTTCAGCTCAAAGGGAAATCCTACGTAACCACAGATCGTACTTCAGCATTAGTAAATACCTCGAAATGAAAGCTTCTTTTATCTAAAAAAGTTGTACTATTGTAGTAAATACAAATCTATACAAAGTTTTTTTTTTACACCTAGATAGGTACTGGCTAGGATTGTAGGATGCAATAGTTGAAATGTGCAGGCGGGTTCTCGAATAGGGAGAGAAAAAACTTGCGTTTCAACTCTACTATTAAGCTAAAGAAGCATTCTTCATTGACGAAAAACACTGCAATTCATATCGCCAAAGGATTCAATGTAAAATAATAAAGAGTCGTAATTACTTCCTGGCCCTTGATGCAGATGATCTGCAGTACAAATGTTCTTGTACCAGTCTACTAGATTAGCTCATATGTAATTCAATTAGATGCATTACTTTGTAAAACTACTGGACCTGCACTACATGGCGACGATGAGCGTACCTTAGACTGTTGGACAAGCTCTAGCCCATTTGGGATGCCACGAAAAGGCCAGTACAATACTGGACCAGCCACGGGCTGTAATCAATTGGCCCATATTAGGCCGACCTTAACCTTTAGACCTGTTTCAATGGACAATGGGCCTATTGGTACAGCGGAAATAACAGGAAAGCACGCTGCAGCAAAACATATGGTGATGTTCCTCTACCAGGTTATTCCAATTTTACATGTAGGGGCCAACTATGCGGGTAGGCGGGTGGCTCATTTCCAGAACCAAACCATGTTTCATTTACTATCAGGGTCTAACTATTGAGTTTAACATTACCTTCCGACACCTCAAAATTCAGCAGCTGAAATGACGATCCTAACTTGTTCCCCTCACACAAATAATAAGACTCATGATACTCTCTACTACACACTACTATGCATTATTATGCCTACATTTCTTAAACAGCGGACCATTTCTCACAATGACAAATTTGTGCTGCTACATCGATGAGAAAATATCACAGAACACCATGGTTTACTGTCAGTAGCAAGGGTTCCCAATGAATACTCACATATGTTTACCTCCTTCTTAATCTGAGTGACCATCGGTTGCAACAACTTTCACCTCCAGATTCCAAATACTGACAGGTTCCTTGTGATCACAAGATCTTTTGAAATGTTTACAACTGTACTTGACAAGATCAGTATCTCTACTAGTCGAACAGGAAAAAAAAGACGATTTCATATTAGGCTCATACATAAATTACTTAAAACCAAGAATACCTATTACCATTATGCGAGAAGAAACATATAACAAAATATTTTGGAAGTGAAAAAATACTTGGAAGTAACTCACACATTTAAGAGGATCCATATTTCACAAAAAGAAAGGGATCCTACAATAAACCAAAAAATGGTCTGGAAAAGCAATGCTGAGAAAGTGCAAGTTCTTTTATGTTGGTAATTCTGCAGAATAATATCATAAATGCAGAGGGTCCAATGCGAAGAGGCTGGCAACATAGTTCCATGCGCCAAATTTATGATCAAGAAACAGACGCAGAGCACCTCATAGCTGGTCCAGGGTGTTCCATAAAAACACCAGATAAAATTTTATGCAAGACGAACACAGGTAGGAGTTAACTCTAAGATACCCTTATACAAAATTTTATGCAAGACGAGTACAGTAGCTATTGTTTGAAGTGCTATCCAGTAGCTTGCTCTACTGGCTGTAACCTTATTATTTCATATTTGTACACAGACCGTTTTCAGAAGGTCAACAGTGCTCAAGATTTTGCCAGGAGCATGGATCTTCCTCTCTAGTTTTCACCCATCTCTACTAACATATTGAGCGCTCTCGCCTTTGCCTTTGTTTTCCAAAATGAAATATAACTGAATAGCCAATTATGGATTTACCATTGAATAATAGGGCCCGGAGGAATAATGCCCACTCAAGCAGGCCAGCATGAAAATATGGTTCCGAAATGACCCACACGAGCTTTCATACTAGTTTTCAGAGCCTTGAAAAACAAATTCAACAAAAAAAGAGGATTGAATTAACTAACTGATAACAGTTTGGGAGTGGAAGCTTGGCTCAAAGAATACCCTTTTCCTTCTTGACAACGTGCATACAAATAAGAAATCTTGACGTGGGGTCATACAACCCAAAGATAGGGCTTCTGTTTGAGATTCTACCGGTAACAAACACTTCATGACCTTATCAAACATTGTTCTAAGTGGACATGTAGAACAGATTGAAGGATTGCAAACCAAACCGACCTATTACATGACTCCTAGGAATGGTTTTATCAGATTCACATCACACTGTCAAGAAGGTGCTTATTATGTGTTCCTTGAATAACTAAGCAGAACGAACTAGCCACTTATGTTCAATTTTGCACCAAATCAATATAAGATACGGTTGAGGTGTAGGCTTGGAATCCTGACACTGCTAGAGAATTATGGTGCTGATCTGAATCTGTCGCTGCAGTTCAGCCTACTGATCCTTGGCTCAAATAACACATCAATCAAGAGATATGTATAGTCCAGTTATTCACCAGGTCATTCTTATCATAACAACACAGAAGTGCCTTGTTGGTGTCTAGGCCATGTTTGTTCAATGAATATCAAAGCAGACCAAAGCACATTCGATATTGTGTCCCCCTAGAGAACCATTTACTGTTAAACTTAATTTTTGAATGTTGATCCGCAATGCGTCCAATCAAGCAACATACAACAATATCACAATTGCTCAAAGAACAATCAAGCAACACATACAGCATACAACAAGATCACAATTGGTCAGAGAACAATCAAGCAACACACAACATACAACAATATCACAATTTCTCAAAGAACGGAGCTTTTGAACTTATCTCCTTCTTCCGGCGGTGGTGGCGGCCAAGTCAACATCGTCCTCAACCTCGAAGAAATGCCAGCTCGTCTCGTTGAACGCCTGATCGAACCAGTCGTCTTCATCCAGATCCCCCTCCTCAGCAACCCGCTCCTCCCACGCGAACCGCTCGGCCGCGAGGACATGCGTGGCCTTGGCGGCCGGGCCAGAGCGATTCTCGTCGGCCTGGGTCGCGTACCGCTGGAAGCTGTTGCCGAGCACGCAGAGGCGGCGGAGCTGCGCGGGGTACTCCCAGTTGGCGGCGAGGAGCGCGTCGTAGAGCGACGCCTCGCAGTGGGGCATGTAGAACAGCGTGGGCTCCTCCACGCGGCGGCGGCCCCCGTCGTCGAGGCTCGGGACGGAGAAGCCGAGGGCGCTGGCGGCGGCGCACTCGGCGGCGGAGAGGACGGGGTCGAAGAGGTCCGCGGCGGCGGTGTCCGGGAGGAGGTCGCGGCGGAGGAGCGCCGCAAGCGCGAGCTGGAGACGCGCGACGGGGGAGGACTCGAAGCTGCCGACGCCGAGGAGGGAAAGGCGGGTGGGGCCGAGGAGCGCGAGGCGGCGGCTGAGCGGGGAGTCGGGGAGGAGGAGACGAGTGTAGAGGCGGGATGCGGCGACGCGGGAGATGGCGGTGCGGGCGCGGGTGACGATGCGGGAGACGCCGGCGGGGTCGATGGAGGGGTCGGAGGGCGACCAAGGGACTGGGGTCTCGGGGAGAGGCAGTGGGGCGTCGGGGTGGGTTGCAGTGTGCGGCTCGTCGCCTCGGCGGCGGCCGCGACGGCGGACGACGGTCCAGTCATCGGCGGCAGGTGGATTGCTGATGGCGGTGGCGGCGGCGGCGGCGGTCATGGTTGGTCCGGGACTGGGAATTGAGACGCTCCGCGTGGAAGCAGCCAGTGGACACAGACACCGTTTGATAGAAGGCCTCGACGGTGCGGATTGGCGCGAGCCCTAGTTGGTGGTTTACGGGAGACTGGGAGAGAACTTTTTTTTTTTTTTTTTTTTTTGAAGTGGACTGGGAGAGAACTTGATTTCACAAAATCAGAGATAATTTGATCAAAGGAAAATGTTATGGGTCCGACTAGATTAGTACTGTTAGACTGCTCTGATCTATGAACAAGTGAATGTGTGAGTTCAAGATTCAATGGTCTTGGTATGATATTTGTTGAAGTCGGACGCTACAGTCGAATATGTATCGGTGCTCTTGATCAAGTGCTATACCCTTTCTCTCTTTGAATAATTGGCACACTGTCTATGTACTAAGTTCATAGAAGATGATATAAGTTTGGACAAAACACATGTCCAAATTCATAAAACATTTTATGAATATGGAAATTTAGAAACGTAGCTAGAATGCCAAATTATCTGAGAAGGAGGGAGTAGATATTTAAAGAGTTATATCATAATACTATAATTTAGAAAACATTAGTATCGAATTTACCCGTAATATATCACAAAACTACATATTCAATGTGCAAAAGCTTTCCTAAGTAAAATGCACGAACACAATAAAACTATAAAATATTGCAAAGTCTAAGATGTAATTTTGTGATAAATTGAGCCCGAAGGCATATAGTACTCCCATGCGATGCCTGCAAAATATGTCTGAGAATCAATTCACCAGATATGTAGTGATATACATCTTTATACTTTATACTTTTGTGTTATAACTCTTTAAATGTTGCCAAAATTAATGTAGTTCCTTGTAACGTACTTTTTTTTTATGCTTCTCACACCTATCAACAATAGGTTGTAGGTGACCAGGTCATCGGGAGAGCTTTATCATCCGCCGACAAGATTATAGGAGGGGTACGGAACATGTTAGCACCACCAGTGACAGACCTCGGTTTACATGAGTATGCCGGAAAAAAATTGCATATACAATTCGATACAATCCTATAATTCATATATCATACTGTCAAAAGTTTAAATTTTCCATGAAATTTGGTAACAAGAACAATAATAACATATTAAATCTTAAACCCAACAATGAAGTGCTAGAGTTCTATATTACAATTAGATAGTTCAGAACTTAAAAGATGATCGTTACACTTACCTCTTGTCCGGCATATGATTTTTAGAGGCTATGAAAGTCTCAATTATATCTTCTTCGTTCACTTTGAAGAAAATGTCTCTCGCAACAATTGCATGGGGGACTGAATCACATTACATCTCGTAAGGGCAGCTGACGCACAAATCTTTCAGCAATAGAACGTTCATTGGATCGAGAGAGAGAGAGAGAGAGAGAGAGAGAGAGAGAGAGACATATTGATGGAGCAGCCGAGCAAATGCGTCGTCGTCAAAATTGAGGATCTCCGAAGCGAAGCATGCACTGATGGTCGTCTCTACGTTGTCGCCCTCCCCTCCTTGGCCCTCGCGAGCCGCGGCTGCAGCGTTGCATGTGATCGACAAACAATTAGCTAACAAGGCCCTAAAAACAAGGCCCACGATGTAGTCAACCCTAATTTGGAAGAAAAAAAGGGATCAAAGTAATTTTAGAGTATGTCATGGCATACACGGCCCACCTTATGGGTCTGTCACTGCAGTTTCCTCTTAGGCCGTAGATACGACCATATGGCCCATAGTTGAGACGGGAGAATGCACAATCGATGTGTTATCAGGGTAGGGTCTAATATCTATGGAGAAGGGTGATTGTCAGCGAGTTCGGCTAGAACGAAGCTAAAACATTTTTAGCAGATCTCAAATTAACTGACGTTGAATGATGTTTTAGTGTAATTAATGCATTTTGCAAATGATTTGTTAGTGTAATTAATGTATTTCACGTTTGTAACTTGGTTTTGCGCTTTTCGGCATGTTTGTTCCGTACCGGACCAAAGTTAGGTGTACGAGTACGACTGGCGCGACATAATTCGCAACACAGAAATGCCTAACCCCTTAATTTCCCAACGGAAGCACGCGATCTGAAGTTAAGTTCCCGCGCAAACCCGTGAACCCAGCATACCTCAAGGGGGACCCACTCGTCAGCGAACCGGGCTACCGGCCCCTCGCGCCCGCGAGCCCGGCCCCACCCTTTCCCCTTCCTCGCTCGCTTGCTCGCCGCCTAGCCCTCCTCTTCCTCCCCTCCGTCTCCTTCTCCGCACTCGGCTAAACACACACCACCCGGCACTTTTGCGCCCCGCCCCCTCTCCCTGGCCCTAATTCTCACTCGCGGCCCCTCATCCCGCGGCCGCGCCCCGATCCGACGGCCCCCGCGCCCGTCACGTCGTCGTCGTCTTCCTCCCCCACCCACTATTTATCCCCGTCCCCGTCGGCCCTCCCCCTCTTCCCCGTCCTTTCCCCCTTTTCCTCCCAATCGGCGGACTAGGGTTAGGGTTTCGCCGCATCCGCTTCGCTGCGCCGCCGCGCGGTGCTTCCCGGTAAGTTTCGCTTGCTCGACCCTGTCTTGGCTCGATTCTTGCTTGTGCTACTGGTAATGGAGTGGATTAGAGGGCTAGGGTTTAACTGACGTGAACTTTTTTGCGGTTGTTTTTCCGGTGCGGCGGTGTAGGTGGGTGGCCATGGCGATCGTGAGGGCCGGCGCCGGTGTCCGGCTCCCCAGGCTCGACGGCGGCGGGGAGGGCTCGCCGGATGCAACGGAGGACGAGGAGGAGTCGCGAGCAACGCCGTCGCAGGAGTCCGAGGCCCGTGGCTCCTCTGGCGGCGAGGAGGAGAACGGCGGCGGCGGCGAGGAGCCGGAGGAGGATGCGATGGAGGAGGATGCTGAGGAGGAGGAAGAGGACTCTGGGATGGGGTCGGACGAGCTGGAGATCACGGAGCTTGGCGAGGCAGGCGCGGAGATGTGCCAGGTTGGGAACCAGAGCTTCGCCGTGCCGCTCGAGCTCTGCGACCTCGGCGGCCTAGGTGACGTGCTCTCGCTCGACGCGTGGAACAGCCTCCTCAGCGAGGAGGAGCGGCTCAGGCTGGCTGCCTTGCTGCCCGACATGGACCAGGAGACCTTTGCGCGCACTCTCGTCGAGCTGCTCGCGGGGGAGAACTTCCACTTCGGGAGCCCCCTCGCTGCCCTCTTCGACAGGCTGAAGGGCGGCCTCTGCGACCCGAGGATCGTTCTGTACCGCCGTGGCACCCGTTTCGCGGAGCGGCGGAAGCATTACTACTTGCTGCAGAGCTACCACAATTCGATGGTGCGCGGGCTCAGGGAGATCAAGGACTGCTGGAAGGGCCGCGAGGGGTACAGCCTTGATGAGAGGCTGAGGATGCTGGATGCGGTTAAGGCGCAGCGGCAGAAGAAAAGGAGTCTGGGTTTGGCTGGGCGGGCTGTGTCTGAGACTGATTCAGAGGGCAGGGATTCTGGGGAGCTGTATTTGAGACGAAAGCCAGATAAAATGGAACTAAAGAAGGCTGGGAAGTTAGCAAAGGAGAGGTCTAAGGGGCCGCTGCTGTTGGGTACCTCAAAAGTAGAGGACGAGGAATACTTTGGAGGGTCTGGCCGTGATGCTGCAGTGGCACTCTCTGAGCTTTCACATCAAAATCCTTATGGCTATGATCCAGCTCTTGCACAGAGAGGGAAGCTTCGCAGGAGCACAGATGGCCTTTATGCAGAGGATCCTAGATATGTCAGGGATTTGCCAAGATTTCGATCTTCTAGGCCGGTGCCAAAGCCAGGGAAGAAGGAATTGGTTATGAGCTATGATGGCAATCTGTATGGAAACAACCACCGTGATAACCATATGGGTGCTCCTTACTACTACGGCAGGCCCGTGGGTAACCAGGGAGTTACCTTGGCAGCAGCATTTGATCCTCCATATTTTGACACCGGAAGGAATGCGAGGTACTCAGAGAGAGATTGGGTACATGGAGGAAAAGGTGTGCAGAGTAAACCTCCAAGAGGGGATGAGATGCACTGGCCACCTGGTACCAACACTGGTAGATTAGATGAGTGGCAGGAAGGGCAGGCTGCAAGTGATTACAGAAGCAGGAAGGCTCAAGCTGGCCACGGTCAGAAGGTTAAGTCCTATAAAAGTATTGAGCTACAGGTTAATGATGCTCACCTTAGGGCTGACCCTAGAGGAAAGCTATCACAGGAGAAGATGAAAGGTAAATCCAGTAGTCGATTTGATGAAATTGGTCAGAAGCACTACAGGAGTGTTGCTTCCCATGCTCAAAGTGAGGAGACAGAATCAGATTCGTCAGAGCACTTTGAAGATGGTGCAGATGTGAAATTTCTTGGACAGAAGTCAGAGCATTACTATTCTGGGTCGCATAGAGCACCATCTGGTGCCAAAAAGTCCAGGAAGCATGCCAAAACAATCAAAATGAATCATCCTGCTGCTACTGCAGATTTTGATCCCTCTCAAAGCAAAGGAATCAAAGGAAAAGTTTCAGAGACTGGTTATTCACACGATCTGCACGCGCCGATGGCGGAACATGTTAGTGAAATCATGAAGCCTCCTCCAGCAAGTGGTGAAAGGAAGCGGAAAGGGATGGCAACTTTGGACATGCATGGTTATGATACCTCTGGATTGCATGAATTCAATGAAAACAAGGATTCATTCAGGTCGACAGAAAATGAAAGGCTTGCTAGCCGATCAGGACATGCAGTTGAAGATTCTAATGGTGATTTTGGTGGTAATGAAACAGTGAAAGCAGCACTTTTAAGTTGCAGCTCTGGGTCCAAAAGACCAAAAGGAAGGGCTGAAGTTACTAGACTGGACGATCATGTTGAGAATGCATCATCTGGTCCAAAGGTGGTCGAGAACAGTGGTAGCTCGAAGAAGAAAAGTAAAAAGAAGCCAGAGAACACCACTGATGCCGTTACTGTAGCAGAACCAGCTGCTGCCGTATCAGAAAATAATGTGCTGCCAGTAGAGCCTGAGAAACCTGAGAAGACCGAGAAACCGGAGAAGCCAGAGAAACCTGAGAAGCCTAAGAAGAAGTATGTACCAATTACACCAACTATCCATACTGGCTTTTCATTCTCCGTTGTACATCTTTTAACTGCTGTAAAGAAGGCTATGATCAATCCTGCTGAGGATATACAAGCAGCAGCGAAGCAACCTGATGGGGAGGAGGGTAAAAAATTGTCCAATAATGAAGAGCAGAACAAAACTCCTCAAGAACCAGGTGTGACAGAGCAAGTTCAACCAGTTCCGGAAGTTGCCAATGCCACTGCTGCAGCACCACCAAGTGTGACAGAGCAAGCTCAACTGGCTACTGAAGTTGCACCAAGTGCGACAGAGCAAGCTCAACAGGCTCCTGAAGTTGCACCAAGTGCGACAGAGCAAGCTCAACAGGCTCCTGAAGTTGCAATTGCCAATGCTGCAGAGCAGACTGTACCGAGCAGTTCACCAGCAGGTCCAGCACTCACTGTTCAAGAACTTGTCAATCGAATCAGGTTAAATCCTGGAGATCCTAGGATACTTGAAACACAGGAGCCCCTTCAGGATTTAGTTCGAGGAGTATTGAAGGTACTTTCATCTAGAACAGCTCCTCTAGGGGCAAAGGGCTGGAGGGCACTAGTTGCCTATGAGAAATCAAACAAAAGTTGGTTCTGGGTTGGACCAGTAACTTCTGTTTCTTTTGATGATCCTGATGAAGAAACTTCTGCTGAAGCATGGGGCATTCCTCACAAGATGCTTGTAAAGTTGGTCGATGCATTTTCTAACTGGCTGAAAAGTGGTCAGGAAACCCTTAAGCAGATAGGATCCCTTCCACCACCTCCACCACCGAATCCTGCAAATTTGGATTTGAAGGAAAGGTTCAAGGAACTGAGAGCCCAGAAAAGTCTGAACACAATAATCCCAAGCTCAGATGAAGCAAAGGCATATTTCCAGCGTGAGGAGTTTTTGAGATACTCAATTCCTGATAGAGCTTTTTGCTATACTGCTGCTGATGGGGAGAAATCTATAGTTGCTCCCTTGAGGAGAGGAGGTGGAAAGCCCACAGCAAAAGCTAGGGGACATCCCATGCTCTTACCTGATCGTCCGCCACATGTCACTATCCTCTGTCTTGTAAGAGATGCTGCTGCTAGGTTGCCTGCAAGAACTGGAACAAGAGCTGATGTCTGCACTCTGCTCAGAGATTCACAATATCTAAACTTTGAAGAAGCAAATAAAGAGTCTGCTATTAACCAAGTTGTCAGTGGCGCTCTTGATCGCTTGCATTATGAACGTGACCCTTGTGTACTGTATGATAATGACAAAAAACTGTGGACCTATCTGCACAGGGGTAGAGAGGAGGAAGATTTCGAGGATGATGGCACGTCATCAACAAAAAAATGGAAGAGGCCGAGGAAAGATCCCTCAGATCCTGCAGACCCAGGTGCCGCAAATGATGATTTTGAGGATGATGGTGCTGGCACTCCCTCGACGAACAGTGTGAAAAAACAAAAGACAGACCATGCAGGTCCTACAGTGTCAGGAGAGGCTAAGGAAGGGGCAGATCACACAACTCAAAATCCATCTACCGGTGATATTTCTGGTGGCCTTGAAGGTAATATCAATGAGAAAGCAGATGTTAGTGGCCCCAGTGCTTCAGTAGATGCTGGATCGGGCGGCAAGGTTGATGATATTCCAGCAAGTTTGCAGTCACCCCCAGGAGGGAACAAAACAAATACGGCAACCCCAGAGAATACCAACAAGGGATTTCACGAAGTGATAGACATATCATGAGTGCTTTCATGTGTCATGGTTTTGAACAAGCTGTACATGTGTTGAAGCATCAGCTCAGCTCCTCAGGTATTTTCTGCAGATGTTTACATTCAATGCAAGTCCATTGATTCTCAGTTTTAGATGACTATTAGTATCCATTTCCATTTTGGATTTATCTTTCTATTTACACTGTAGGCCTGCAGTAATATGAACCGAAAATACTGTATAATTTGTATGTGATGATTCTGTTCTGTCAGTGGCACATCATTTGAATCCATTTTATCTATAGAAAACTGTATCGGTGTACTGGCAGACTGTATTTTCATCATCTCATAATTCGATTTTCCATGCTGCATATTTTGCTTGGATGAGTACTCTACGACAAAATTGCTGGACTTGCAAGGTTCCATTCATTCGGTTAGCATCAACGCAATGTTCTTTCTATTGTGCTAAGAATAAGCTCAACTATAGTCAGGATGCCGTAAGCCTAAGTTGTGCAATTATGTTGGAAAAGTTTCCGGGGCACCTTATCATTCAGTCTATAGGTTTCAGCTGCAAGGATGCAAGTAGATGTTTATATATTGCCTGCTAGTTTGTAGTAAAACACACATTGATGGTTTTAAAAAGAAAAACTAGAGTCATGAAACTAACTATAAAGTGTGATAAGCATCTTTCTTTGTCATAACAGTTATTTGAAGAAATGTTAGGATGTTTTCATTAGTTTAGTTTCTTGATTGTATTCAGCAGATATTTTGAGACATGTATTTCTCGATAGATATTACAAAACTTGTTATATCATTCATAAAATAGATCCCCATGGTGATGGCTGCTTCTTGTTTTGCAGGATATAAAGCGGCTGACATCTTTTAATATATTGACACCATAGCATCGCTGCACCAGGCCTCGACTGCAACAAACGGCATCTTTTGTAGTTGTGATACCTTGTACATTCTTTCTTGTCATAAAACTAGTCTCTTTTTTTTTGTAGTTTATATCTCTTTCGCTAGTGGCCTTGTTCAGTTGTGGTCCGGTTCGAATCTAAAGCTGTTAGCCACATGTTTATGTTTTTTTTTGGGGTTCATATTTGGATGAAGTACAAATGTTAAGCGAAAGTCCATAGCCAGCTCCGTGTGGCGGGGCGCTGACGTGAGCTAGCGGCGTAAATTCTTTTCCTTCAGAGAGCTTTACCTGCCAATTCGAAGAGCAATGTGATTTGGTTTATTATTATTTTCATGACATGATGTGGTTCATTATTTATTGATTCTATCTAGGCGGAGCCACAGCAGGCCGTCGTTGCTGGAGTGCTGGTTAAACACTTAAAACCTGTACCTCTCCCATTGATTTCTAGCACGAGGTCCCATTGGCCAGTAGCCCACCACTAGTCCAGCTGGCCGGGTCGGAAGTTGCCTGCTCAGCTGCTCTCGTCTCCATCGCTCGTTCAGTGTCGTGCTCTTGCATCGAACCTAACACGACTTTGAGAGCACCCAAGTTTGAGATGCTGGAGATTAGAAAGCTTTCTAAACATTCAAATAAGCTACCAATTAGCGGGGGTTCGGGCATGAAGTTCCAACTAACATTCAAATCACATATTCAAAGCTTTAGTAAACCTTCTAAATAATAGATCAAAGTTTCTACAGTAAAGCTTTTGTATGCCCCCACTTTCAAATGACTGGTTCAGAACTTTATAACCAAACTAAAAAAAAAAATCTAAAAATAGATTTAAAAGGTTTATATATCCTACTTTCAAGTCAGAGTACCCAAAACTTTATGAACTGTCAAATAACGGATTAAAACTTCGTATACATTGTAATCAGGTTGCGCCCATTTCGTCTGATGTCAATCTCAGAGCGCCGTCACCATAAACGCTGACTATCCCCAGGAAAATCAGGAGCAGAAATGTTAGTTTCGGACAGAAAATATAACTCAACTCGACCATGAGTGCTACGACTCGTAGATTCACCTGTTGGGCGAGGACTATCCGAGCTGAAACTTTACTGTGTGTGCTGTGTAGAAAACAAATGTGACAAGAGATTCATTGATGCGATAGGAGGTATTCTTTACTTTATCTATCACTCTACAAGCCGACCAACCTATGAGAATAACCAATCGGCCACCCAACATCAGCAGCTAATCAAATGGAAACACTATCAACAGCAATAGGGCAAACATAGACTAGACAAATGCTGTGTGTTTTTGTACAAGCTTTCGGTAAATCTAATTTCTCGCTATGAGAGGAACTCTTGAATCTTTAACTGACGGCGATGTTGGATCCTGCGCATCCGAAAAATGTCTCATGTCTCCATTTGCCTGCTTCCAGCTACCCCTGGACTCTCGGAATGACTTCAGAAGCTCGTCGTAGTCTGGAGTTCGCAGCTCCTCTATGGACTCGACACTTGGCAGGTCGATCTGCCTTCTCCTCGGTGTTGAACATGATGGTTCATCGACCTGCAATGTTCAAGGAGATGATGCGGTGTCAATTTTGGTCAGTCAAAGAAAGACAGAACAGTCCTACCTATTGATTTTCAAGACTGCTTACCAGATATTCTTCCTCAAGGCATTTCCCGGCGTTGTCGGTTATCTCCACAACCTTGCTGTGATGCTCCCCCTTCAAATCGCTCATTTCCCCATGGCATGGGGTGAGAATCGAACCGATATTTGTGCATGCATCATGGTCAAGCTTCAGTGAACCTGAAACAAACAGGAAACAGTACTCAGAAAAGAATGATTTGATGCATGCACTTTGGTAAGTCAAGTTTCAGGCTGTGATCTTACTGTCAATGGAAGAAAGGAGGGCCTTATTTGCAACATCTATACTGTCAAGAGTTGAGGATACTGCAGACGACAATTTGGAACGCAGCAATTGGTTGGTTTCTGTTCCTGTCCTGTTAATAGACACACCAATGTAACTTACTGGTTACCACTGAAGAGAATCTTTTTTAAAAAATAATTTCCAGTATCAACTCTGATACCTGACTATAGAATCAACAGATTCCACGTTTCCTTTGCCAAGGCTGAAAAGTGAATCCTCTGCGCTCTTCCATTGTTGTGCACCCATGCTTGTCTTTGCCTTACTGCATATTTCCAAGTGAATTTCAAAAGCACTCAAAATATCCACACTTTATACCAGAAAGTATCATCAGATAATGCTATACTGACCATTCTACAAGAACCTCGGCCAAGCAAGATCTTCCATTGTCGACTGCAGTGGTATCCTCAATGTAATTCTTCTCAGTTTCTTCCATGTAAAAGCCCCACTTCTCCTGTACAGATGAGGTGAAGTCCTGGGCTGTCGAAATTTCTTTCTGCAGGTGACTTGTACGGTTTACAGCACTCTCCCGAAGGCTACCTACTGCTGATTGAACCTGCAATACACGCTCGTGATCAAAAGTGTGCAACAGTTGCGAGATAGCCCAAGCCTTTTGGTGGTACTCCTTTTGGTAGCAGATCATACAATATATTATACTACTCAGATCGCAGCTGGCCACAAACCAAAGTGCGAGATAATCCTTACCAGCTGCTTCTTCCGTGCATTGGAACTTGCCAGCATTTCTGCTACCTTCTCTAGAAGTTGTTTTTCTTCGTTAGCTGCGCATTCCTATTAAAATACAAAAATAACAACAGAGCCTTTTAGTCCCAAGCAAGATTGTTATATGATAGAGATGAAACCACCAAGAATTAACAAGAGGGAATCAAAAGTGAGGAAAATAAGCTAAAAGAAAGTGATAGGAAACATAAACAAAAGTTAAAGAGAAGGGACCATAAAATAATAATAAAATAATCACATGCTGTGAACTAATATTGTCCAGTGAACAAAAGGGGTAGTTTCTCAAATGTTAGAAGGCGCGAATGTAATCTAGTATATCGGGGTATGTGTGGTGTGTTGTACTCTCTTCTTCTATTAATGCAATGATCATCAAGTGAACAGCTTAGTCAGTGCAATTATCATCATAGGTATTAAGGTATCACCTCAAATTTCTTTTCAAGGTCAAGTAATTGCTGATCTTGAACACTTTGTGTGTCTTCTAAAATACTGGCAAGCTTAGATGCATGAACATCAAGTGATTGGAAGAAACCAGCAGTGATCTTAGAGATGGACCGTGATGCTTCCACAGCTCGCAGGTGTCCCTGCACCCAATAACAGAAGTTTCAACATAAAGTGTACTTTAGAGAACAGCAAATGATTTCGTCTTTCAACAAGATACAGACCTCCCTCTGCTTCTTTGCAAAATGGGCTAACCTCTCTTCTTGTTTGGATAGGCTGCATTGAAGCTCATTTAACAGGTTATCTGCTTCGCAAGCAATTCCCCCAAAACACTATAAACAGAAAGGAACAATAAGAAACATTGTAAAATCCACTTCATTCACAAGTAGGCCAAATGAAATGAACTTACTTTCTCAAGGGCTGACGTGTGTGATTGTACTTGTGAATTTAATTTCTCAAACGTTGTCCGAGAATTCATGTCAATTTCGCCCGCCAAATTATCCAAAGCAGTAATACCTGAACCATGCAGGACTTTGAGTTTTTGTACACTCTCTCTTAGCCCTTGTGCAGCCTGAAAATGGGTAATTCATGCATATTAATACACAGCAATAACATTTCATGCAAAATAAGTTAGGAGGTAGATAAACATAGAAGAGACATAATTGCCTCATCTTTTGAAGACACAAAGGATTGCATATCATCCTCCATTTGTTTAAGGTGGCCCTCCTGTTGCATGACAGAACTGGAGACTGTCTTATGCAAGGCATCCAGCTGATCAGTCAGTTGCGACCTAAATCTATGCACAAGTGACCTGTTCCCATCTTCTATCTTGTCTTTACGTTCTGCCAGTATTCAAGAATAGTGGCCGGGAAAGTGAGCCTAAGTCCATAATAGTCGCAAAGGAGGGGAAGTCAAGTTACAATACCATACCTATTTTGGAGAATAGCCCAGAAACATCCGCCGCTGCATTTTCTAATTCTGCTCGAAGGTTATATGCACAATCTACTAGTGATTTCTCTGTGACAAAATAAAAAATCTAAAGTGTCACTGAATCATGATAAAAGAAGTAAACAGGGACTCACAATCATTTGACTAATAGAAATCAAGTGAATTTACAACATTTAATAGTTCATTTACGCACAATCTTAACAAAGAAAAACAGGGGGGGGGGGACTAGGCAGAACTCTTGCATAGATGTGTTAACCTGATTTCAGAAGATTAAATATGACATATTCCTTTTCTTTAATAGTAGACTTTGCTTCATTGTATTTTCCTTCTAGATCATGCAGAGCATTTTTGGTGTCCTCTAGGTCTTTCTGCAAGCAAGAGACAAGGTTGAAATGAAAAATGTAATATTATCCATTTTTTTAGGGCATGTAATATTATCCATTAAGAGGATGCAAAACCATATGGTAGGACTAGAAGAGTACCTGAGTCTTTCCGAGCTTTTCACCCAGTTCTGCACTTAAAAGTTGCTCAGCATCATAAAGCTCTTTTAGTTCAACCAATTGCTGGTCATAGATTTGCAGCAAATTTACACTTCAATCATTATTGCATAATTGTCTATGTTAGCAATGCGTACAGAAAACTAACCTTATCCCTAGTCTCTAAATCAACTCCCAGGCGTTCAATTTTCTCTGTCATGGCCTAATTGAAAATGTTAATTTCAGAAGAAAATGAGATGGTGACATAAGAACAAAGGTTTTTTTCAGTTTATAAATATGGGATGATTAGGAAACCAAGATGAACCTTTTTTTCAGCTTCCTCTTGGAGGTAGCGCTCTCTTGGGATGTATATACCATTCTTCTCTCTTGCAGCAAACACCTCTGGAGACATATAGGAGGGTGAATTAATAAGAAAAGTAAAATATTTAGCATTTAACGTACAGAAGCCTTGCACGCTGAAGAACCTTGTTTAAGCCGGTCAATTTCATAGTATAGGTCCTTGATCATAGCAGACTTCATCATCCTTTGGTTTACCTGAATTTGACAGTAACAATCAATATTCGTTTGCCATACATCACTTGGGCCCATCTACTTTCTTCAATAATGAACAATCAATATGACTGTCTTAACCAGAAAGAAATAAAGAAAATGAGAACCTCAGGTTTGTTCTTAATATTTTTTGCACGGTGTGCATAATCTAATGTACTCAATGTTTCTTCCAAGCAATATACTGAAGGTGATATTGTAGCAATAATGCAAGTCTTTGTTTTTCCTCCCAATGAATCCCTCAGCAATCTTGTCAGTTTACTATCTCTGAAACAAATAGATAGAGCAACACATAAGTTCTCTTAAGCAATATGTTGCTAAAATCAATGCCTTTTTAAAGAGTGTCACTATATTACCTATATGGGACATGTCCGGAGTGCTCAACTAGAGCATTGATAACACGACCAAGTGTGAGCAAACTCTTGTTGATCTCTCCAGCCTCTCTCGCTCTGCCCTGCAGTGCTAATTCAATATCAAAAGCACTTCATGGAATTTGAAAAATCAGATACATGAATGATTCTTTTTATCCATGCATGGGACATTTAAAAGTTACTCACATCTCTAGCACCTGAGCGTGATATATTTTCTGAACCAGCTAGATCGACAAGATTAAGCTTCCCAATTTTGATCATCTCCTCACCCTCATGAGTCAGTTCCTTAATGTGAATCGTAATTGAGAATATGGAATGTGACCTACTGCTTTGCTTGTTCAGCAATGTCTCTGCAGTGCGCCTCTTTGCAGAACCCTTGTCAAGAATCTTGTAGATTTCGCCAGCAGAGTATACAATCTCTTCTTCAAGCCCTCTCACAAAAACAAGCCCCTTGCCATCTTCCATAAGGGCAATAGGTTTTTTCGTTTTATCCTCAGGAACAGGGAATTTTGGTTCTTCAGGTGCCAACAAATCAGTGATTTCTTCATTGTACAGCTCAAGAAAGGTGACTTTCATGCTGTATTCTGCGCACTGAGCCTCAAGGATGTCAAATATTTGCCTTACAGCCCTTGGGATAACTCCAGCATCAGTCGGTAGTTCACCATTCTATATATCAAAAGAACTAGTTAATAGTAACAAATATGCAGACCCAACATACAACTTTAGATGACATGACTAACGAAATGTTTACCTTTGTCTTTCTAGTTCCACCTCCCTCCATTGTGTAAGTTTTCCCGGTACCGGTTTGCCCATATGCGAAAATAGTGCAATTATAGCCATCAAGGACCTCATTAACAATCGGTGCGATGGATTGTTCGAACAAGTCTTTCTGCCTTGATGATGGGCCAAAGACCTACTCAAAAATCAAACAGTTGACTAAATTTGAGTGGAAACTTGCAGACATGAAGTAGACAACACTAAGTCAATTTAAGTGTGAGAGTACTACCACCCAAGGTAATTTCCTATAACAAAGATAAAGTAGAAGCTGATCTAGTACCTTATCGAAAGCAAACGTCCGATCAATCTGCTTATTGGCAATAATTTGAGTAGCAGCAACCTCCCGACGGCGCTCGTTACAGGATATAACTACCGGGGTATTCGACTTTGTCTCTTCATCACTCAAGGGCCTGAAATTATCAAACTACACATTGTGAGCACCAAACAACATTAAAATGAACTTCAGAAGAACTACCACTACTGAACCTCGAGTCTTTACCGGCATCTTAGGATGACTTGAACATTGACTCCCTTCTCCTTCTCACCTTTGGTGAAGGTGTTACTGTTTGTGCCGCCATTAGCCTCCCCGGATCGCAGGTCTCTTCCAGACTTCTCAGTCGACCTTGGTGATGGTGATGGAGGGCAATTCCTCCTCTCCATCTCCAATTCCACTGAACCGCCCAAGCTCTAGTCCCTGATAAAAACCCAATACTGCATTGAAGCTTAATTCTTGAAAAGCTTGTGCAAATTGCTCGAATGATTGAACTGAAAAATAAGTCCAACAACTAGCAGCTTGGGAATTACAATAGAAGATAATTAACTGGATATGACAGTAGGTGACAAGTTTTCAAATTTTAGCCCAGATCAGGGGACTAGCAGGAAGAGCCAAAAATGTGCCGGCCACTAGGAGCAAATGCAGAAACAGACAACGGAATCGAGACAAAGGCTACACAGATGCAAATCTCGGGGGCACCGCCAAGAGATCTTAACAGCGGAGGAGACTGAAACAAATTCAGAAATGATTGCAGCTGTCCATCAGATCTTTCGCATTCCATGTTAGCGGAGAAAAATCACACGATCACATTTATGGACATTTGAAGAAAATGGTATCTTCAGCAGCTAAATTAGCTGTCAAGAGAAACCTCAGACAAACCATGGACTTATTGGGAGAAAATCAAGAACTTCGCCAAGTAGCAGAATCCAACAAATTTAAGTCTTCTCGGAAACATAAAAATTGAGATCTTTCTCGCAGGAAAGCAGCATCAAACCACTCCAAACCATCATAAACAGATCAATAAAAACTTCCACAAAAGAAAAACTGATACAAGCAGAGAGACGAATCAAAGAACAGGGGAAGGGAGCACTCACACTGTCCCGGCCGCAGATGGAGCACGAATCCTAGCAGGTACGCAATGCGATCTACAGAACCCCAGGACTATGACTCTAGGAACAGTAGGTAGGGGGCAGCGTGCTGCGGCAACGGCAATGGCGAGATCCAGGGAGCAGCAAAGAGGGAGCAGGGCCCCCTGAGTCGCAGGCGCGGTGACTTCTAGAACAGCTCGTGGTCTCTATCAATGGCCTCCCTCCCTCTGTCTTTCTCCGGCTTTTCCTTTGCCTTTGTTTGGAGGCAGCTCATCAGTCATCACGTAATCCTGACGCGCTCGAGCTTTTTGCCATGTTTATTGCCGGCAGCAGGAGAAGTTTACGTTGATTTGCGAATGGTAAATGCCATGCCAGTTTTACCATCTGTTACAATACAAAGATTTTCTGTTTTCAGTTACCTTTTATTTTCATCCAACGGTTACTGTGTTTACTAAAAGAATTCAATTTTTCCAGGTGTCATTCCCCCCTTTTTTTTCACTTAATTAAGCCAAAGGCTTCCATGTTACAATAACTCAAGTGATGTTTACAGATATTTTCAGTTTTGGGTTAAAATTGCGGTTGAATATCTTTAATCAGCACTTAGTAGCCCACATCATCATTTGTATTCTTTTCTGACAGGACTAATTCATGACTATTATATCCCTCGAGCATTAGTCTATTCGTGTTCCTTTTGCTAGGTGTTGATGGATTTTATTATTGCGGTCAGTACGCTAAGGAGATTCTATCGAAATGTACATGTCTTTTGTTGTTTGTTATTGCACTGATCAGTGGAGTAGATTAGTGTACCGACTCTTCCCAGTGAGTTGTAATGCGATCAATCTCGGCATCGCTTTTGACCAAGCCAGTTCATGCCTTTGACTAGTCAAATCATCTAGTAACTGAACCTAATTGTAATTGGACTGGTGAACCAATTACGAGTCCTTTTTATAAGCTGCACGGTCGAAATGCAATGTTCTTCGACTAAATTATCGATTAACTTCTTCTGTCAGCAATGTGAGTGATTGGGAAAAATTACATAAATTGGAGATTAAAAGATGCTCTTCTTTTTCTTTGGGTTGGAAGTAATAAAATATGTTGCTTAATGTTGTAGAAATCATATCCTTCTATAGAAAGTGTGAAAAGGGAGATCCACTTTTTTGTGTTCATTTTGTGTCATGTTTTTAAAAAAAATGCAACAAAGCTTCCAAATGCGGATCACTAACGTATAAAAGTTAGAACAATTTGTAGCCATGGGACCAACAGTTTCACGAGCACATCCTAAAACCAATTTTAGTGTCCCATGGATGGTAAAATTAGATGGACTATGGTACCTTGTCACACTCAAGGTTGGAAGTTTATTAACAAGTTTGCTTTTGATTTGGCAGGAATGCAGGATTCACCATCGTGAACAAATCCTTTTCAGTCCCTATTGATCTAGGCCAATGGTTGCTTTCTCCTTGAAACTTTTTAAAAACTGCACTCACCAAATCGCAGTCAGTAAAAGACAAATAATGCTGGGATAATCTCCGGCCTGTCTCTTGGTTTTTGAATGAATCTCGCCTCGATGAGCCCAAACTCCCAAACGAAATGCTGGATGTTGGACAAGGTGCCAAAAAAAAATGCTGGTGTGTAGCTCAAATTACGAGCCGATGAGCCAATTTGCCCCAAACCCCTTCATTTCTGCTGACTAGCCTCGCCTTAAGACTTGCGCTCCCATTCAGTGACAATAATTGTAAATGAAAGAGTAAAGTGCATCCCAGGTCCTTTAACTAATTTAGGATTCTTATCTGGGTCTATGAACTCTTAAAACAAAAATTTAGGTCTCTAAACTATTTCAGGGTTCTCATCTAGGTCCATAAACTCTTAAAATAACATTTAGGTCCCAAAACTATTTAAAAATTCTCATATGGGTCCATAAACACTCAAAACAAAATTAAGTTCTCTAATCTTGTTTGGTGCTTAAACAACCATTCAAAATATGGCTTGCCTTTGAATCATAATGACACTATGTGCAATGTTTGAATTTCCGTTGCTACCGGTAATACGGGAACAATCCAAATGTCTGGTTTTCTGAAAAACCGGTCTGGAAACAGAACAAAATTAAAATTTCAAATTTTGAATCTAAAAATAAAAAACTGTCAAAATGTCCAGGAAACCAGACCAAATTTCGAAAAACCAGTTCAGAGAGGAAAAATAGAAAAAAGTGCAAAAAAATCATTTTTAAAATTTAAAAACAAAAACTGACGAAACTGGACCGGTTTTTTCAAAAATTGTCCGGTTTACCGCGGTGAAAACGAGGCTATCAGCACCTGACCAAAATCTTCGTTTTAAGAGTTTTTCTATCCCAGATAAGAACACTAAAATTGTTTAGGGATCTTAATCTTTATTTTGAAAGTTTTTTAATCCAGATAAGACCACTAAAATTGTTTTGGGACCTAAATTGTCATTTTAAGAGTTTATGGACCCAGATGAGAATCTTGAAATAGTTTAGGAACTCAAATCTTCGTTTTAAGAGTTCATGAACCTATATGAGAATCTTGAAATAGTTTAAAGACCTAGGGTGCACTTTACTCTAAATGAAATGTCTGAAAATTACAGGCTGGTGAGAGCCCTTTTTGTGTGCTTTAGGAGCGACACAAGACTCACAGCCTGATAAACCCAGTAGGTGGCAAGCACGTGAAGCTTGCATGCTCTGCAATCTTCCAGCCTTTGTTTTCTCTTACAGCATGCACAGCCAAACTGTATTTACATGTGCCATGATGCTAGTTTCCCATGCTTTATTCAAAGCAAATTTCATGCACCATGTGAATCTCTCACTACTCACATTTACACCCCTTATGCTTGAATTTTTTTAAAAATAGTATACTCTTGTCTTGAGCTGTAAAAGGTACTGCATGTTTTGGTTTATCGGGGAAGCTTTTGTCACTGCAAGAGAATCTAGTTCTTTAATTTATGTATAAACCATATTATTATAGTACAGCATCATGCAGTACTGTTGGGGCCATCTGGCCATGTATGAGATTTGCATACGTGCCATCAGCAGAGTTGTCAAACCCTAACAAGCTGGTCCTTTTGCTTTGCTTGAGATCAAAGTAAGACAAGCAGATCAGAAGGGACGGAAATTCTTCAGTTCCATACTCTTTTTCTTTTTTTTGCCACTCTCGTCACCGTACCAGTAGCTCACCAACTTTAACGGTCTCCATTTTCGTACATTTCCCCGTGGGGGAGCTGCTGCTTCAGTCAACCTCATGCTTCTTTATCTGTAGGCAGGTTCAGCCCCAAAACGAAGAGAAAATCCTTGGTGATTTGGTTGGGCGAAGAAGAAACAGTTGCATTTGGTGGCTCTTAAAGTTGGCACCTGAACTCATTTAAGCTGGTCTCGTGACACTTTAATTTGCTAAATTTACTGTACTATATTAGCTTTTCTCCTGAATTGAAAGTATAACGGCCAGTGCTGTACTGCAGCTGAACTGTTAACATATACTTACCGGTATAATAAAAGATACGCTGTAGCTTCACCATTTACTGCCAAAGTACAAACTCAACCAGTTGTAACGATACGAAAGGCCGCCTGCTCCCACACGGATGTGACGACACGTGTCGTGAGTATACTGGATGTCTGCCGTGATTGCCCGCTACCCCTGCTTCAAAATTCTCACATGCGGCGCCATGCACTCTTAAATAAGGTAGCATGTGAGAATTTTGAAGCATAGATTAATTAGGCTACAGTGATGCTACCGTGATTAATTAATCTATGTTTGGCAACAGTGATGCTACAGTAAATATCGCCTAATCACGGCTTAACTACCCTCGTTAAATTCGTCTCGCGATTTAGAGAGAGGTTCTGCAGTTAGTTTTATAATTAAAGTTTATTTAAAACAAGATTCTTTTTGTTTAGACTCTCTAAATTTTAACCTCTAAAACGCCGAACACGCCCTAAAATTCAGTCGGTTGCCAACCGCTCCACTCCGTTTGACCTCGTCTCATCGTCTGTCATCGGTGATATACCTCTACAGTCCCGTTAAAAAAAAAGATATACCCCTACACAGGGCCGGCTCTATATTTTTAAGGGCCCTGGGGCGAACACGATGCTGGGGCCCTTAAGGCTACGTCTATATATTTACTTCACTTGCAAAAAATAGATTATGATAATACAAATAAACATCAAATAAATCAAGCAACTAATAAAATTAACTTCTAAGTTCTAACAGGTTCTCAAAATTAAATAAGATTAATTTCTAAATGATTCTCATCAACATTTGTCTTTTTGTACGAGATGAAATGCTAAAAAAAATCATGCTCTCTAGCATCGTTGTCCTTTTTTTTCTTCAGTTAAATTTTCATGCACACTAGCATTCTCTAGCATCAGAGAACCTCCTAACTCTTCCGGATTATCATTGGAAGCAGAATTATTTGAAAATAACTTAAGTATGGCCCTTTTTGAAACTCAATAAATTGATCTCCTGTTCTCTTGTTCCTTTTTGCAGCACCAGGCAAATATTTTTAGGCAACATTCCTTCCCCAACTTGAAATTTGTTAATTAGAAAGGGAACGCATAGACTAATTAGTAATTTACTATGTGAAAATGTAGGCAATTAGCAAATTAATATGCGGGGATTTACCTCAGTTCTTGATCTGAACCGTGCACCCTAAGTACCAAATCACCAAGATGCTAATTACGCAACAACCAACAGTGGTAATTTGCCTCGTTGCGGCAAGCTAGCAACTGCGATTGGAGGCGAAGAAACCTTGAAGATTAAATCAAGAATATTTGGAGATAAAGAAAGAAAAATCGCCCAGGCCATGCAAGAGAAGAACAAGAGAGGGCGTGCGGCACTGCGGCAGGGGAGACGAACAGACGCGAGACGGCAGGACGCCGGAGCAACTGTTCGATGACCAGACAGAAAACGATGTGATCGTGGGCTCTATTGGCTTCTTGGGCCTGCTGGCCAGTTAGCGTTTGTAGCCTTAGTTGGCCTCTTTTTTATTTATGCTACACAAACACACATAGCTGCAGAAATTTTGGGCCCCTCTCTGGGCTGGGCCCTAGGCGGTCGCCCTCATTGCCCTGGCCCAGAGCCGGCCCTGCCCCTACAGTTGCGTATAGGAAAGAATCTCCATGGAAATCTACCTAGACCTATATTCTTGGAGATGTACTTTCGTTTTCCTATGGCTCGACACCTGCCCCCCGCTCCTGTAGAAACTACAGAACCGTGGATGCTACCAGCCATTCGATGCCCATCCAATGCCTGTCTGCATCTTGCTTGGCAGGGGAAAAAGAAAAAATATCAGCAAACCTTTCGATCCCTTTCCTTCTCCGAGACTGTTCCCCCATGGACTCCATCCTCACCCTCCCCCGCCGCTTCAGCCTCTGCTCCGGCCGCCGCCAAGCCTCCTCACGTGCGAGCCGCATCCCCTCCACCTGTACTCCGGCCGCCGCCAAGCCTCCTTGCGTCGGAGTTGCGTCCCCCGTCCCCCTCCCCTCCTCGGCGCGCAGGCTACCAACGCTCCGCTGCTCCTGCAGGTGGTGGAGAGATTCCGGCGCCTCTACACAACTGCAGCAGTAGCGTACCCACGTCCCCTGCTCATGCACCTTGCCGTGATCCAATTTATGGTATATATTGGTATATTTTCTTACATGAATGTGTTGAATGACCAGCCTTGATTACATTAGGCCTCCGTACTACAGAGGATAAAGATTCCTTTCGTCATTTTGTTAGATGGCCAGCGTTTGTTTTGTTAGGTTTATGTAGTGGAGAAGGTGAAGATTTATCCATGCTTCTAGCTAATCTGTTTAATTTATGAGTACGTATTAGGGATTCGGATTATTAAGTTAACCTATTCACATATTGGTTTGCGTTTCTACATGGTAAATTAAAGGATAGTTGTCTTGAGGTTCTTTTTGGTGCAACTTGACGTCAATTGTTGCTTAGGCATTAAAATCTAACTACTCCCTCCATCCTAAATTTGTTGACGTTTCAGACAGCATGATTGAACTAGAAATGAACTACAAAACGTTGTCTGAACGACAATAAAAAAAAAAAGAGGGAGTATCATATTCATAATAATGGAAAAGAATTTTTACCTACCTCCCTTTGTATTTCTTAGTAATCTGCATCCCCATATTGAGTTCATTTCATGACCTGACCATGCAAATTAGATATATTTCAGTCCTTTCATGTTTCATGTAGACAGTGGGTATGATTTCTTGCTAATTGAATATCATATTTTTTGTTTTCTAATTCTATTGTTATTTTACTGTAGTTATGGCATGGTGGGAGGTTCAAAGTGTCTGCCTATGCCTAGCAATTGGACACATCCATGCTGCTTTTAGATTTAGCCTCATTAGTGATGGGTCACCCAAATCAAAAGCGGAAAACTGTTCCTGCCTCATGTGCAAGGTAGGCCTCCTCAAATTTCTTTGGATTAGTTTCCGAGCTGCTCCGTTTCGCATAACTTAGTTTTTCTGCAACACACATATTGAACTGGGAAATACCACTATTTTGTTTTGTGGATGCAACATGTTTCCATTGATGAACAACAAGACCAAAAAGAGGCCTTCTTTGTGTTCTCTGAAGTAGAAACTTTCATGTCAGTCTTCAATTTTCCCAAACGGAACGTGAGCCGTAGACTTTTTTTTTTATGGGTGCTGTGCCTCTTTGCCAGGGGCTGCCAATACTTTAGCAAATGATGTCGGTGCATCACGTATACAAGTTATGGCGGATCAATCACATCCTACCCATTGTGATTCGTTTTTCCTATTTAGTTGATCGACAACGCATTGTCTGAGTGACCCTATTAGTTTTAGGTTCCCAGTTTAGTTGGCTTTCAATAATGTTTATTACTTCAGCACATGCTTATTGCTCTGGTGCATCATGTTTTGCTCAGTTACACCCACCGTATTGTTCCTCTATGATGATCGTAACAATAATTGCATGTGTTCATCTAGAATTACCGCATCACGCTGTCAGTTCTTCTTAAATTAATTTAGCATCTTCATGCTACTCTTGCTTCTTACCCTTTTTTCCCTTGATTGTAATTACAGAACCCGATGCTGCTGGTCACTCTTATTCATTACGACCTGTTCGCCACTATGTTTCGCCAAGTGGGGCAACTGTGGCACATGGGTATTGTACATTCCAAGCTGAAGGTATTTCCTAATCTTCTCCCTAGGCCTTGATCACCAGATGATCATTTCTAAAACATCAATGGGTGCTTCAAGTCACTTATATAGTTATCCTGGTGGTGAAATATGTAATTATAACACTTACATATATGGCATGTCTCTGGGTGCTGATGCCTTGCTGATTTTGCTTTTGTGCACCATAAAGAAAAACCCATTCTGTTATATTGTGTTGCAAAACTGATTTCTAAATTTACTCTCTTACGTTATTTTTATTTATTTCTACCTTAATCCTATCCAATTGACCTTACATAATCTGTTCATGTACATCCGTATGCAAGGTACCCACTAGGATCAAACTGGTAGTTTTTATGCCTTGGTTTATGGAATAAGTGGAGCCTGATTGAATAGACACCGATAATTTCATTGTTTGACAGAACAGTTCTTTCATCTCAAATCGCTCATTGCTTCTTTCTTCTTGATCTGTAGTCTTAAGGGCTTTGTAAATAAATAGTAATCGTGATAAAAAAATGTCGTGATATTTCTTTTTATATGGCATGTGATTTACAGGAATGAGTAGTATGTGTCCTGGTATATGTTCATACAAAGTGAAAGGAAATTTGCTACCTTATCCCGATTTCCCAATGCAACTATGATGATTTCATAGATATATTACCTTCTCATTTTGCTTCAGATATATTAACGTGAGATGCTTCATTGTCGAAATGCTGTTTGAATTAATTTATGAAGCTATCAGTAAAATAATATGTACCATGATTGACAGATATATCTGGAAATATTACCTTAGCTATATAAAGTTATATTTTTTGCCAATTGCTTTCCTGAGTCCTATATCAGTTGATGAGTTACGTAGCAACTGTGTGCCTCATTGGGAAACTTTGGTTTCAATCCTCTAACATAGGCATTCATTACATAGTCAAGTTTAACCATCCTATTGCAGTTTACTTTTCATCACAAATTTGAATACTCATTCATCTGTTAATAAATGTCGAATCAAATATTTCTTCCTGACAGTTGGTTGCCTCACCCAGTATGTACTTTTGGATCTGAAATACTCTGCTTTACCTACAACCTGCTATCAACGTCAAGCATTGCAAACTTGAAGTGATCTGTTGCGTGGATGAAGTACGCTGGTGCAACACAACTGCTTATTATCTGCTGTATACAAAGCCGGGCAATGTTTTTTTTCTTTTTTCTTTTTGGCCGAAGACAAAGGCAATGTTCAGCCTTACTGTTGACACGAAATGCAATGTATCAGATTATATTTGCTTCGGACTTTGAATTCAGTGTTCTTGCTTGCCTGAAGACCGGCTTATTGAGTTTAATTACATGAATATCCATGCTGATTTAGACGTAGCACAAGTTGGGACTCTAGTACATTTATTATTTATGTTTTTATTTTATTAACCAACCATATGCTTCATTTCACGTGAAATATCCCAGCCCGGGGCAACGCCCGGGGTTCCTGCTAGTATTCTCTTATCCATCATGTAGTATCAGGCCCCATGTCTCTGTTACAGTACACTCTGCTGTGAGAGAGAGAGAGAGAGAGATGACAGCCACATGCATTGTCTCCATGTACCCGTACAACAAAACCAAAGAGCAAAAGAACAAGCTGGACCTGGGCTAGAGCTCTCATACTCCAACGAGCTCGAACTCCCCGGTAGCCTTCATATTTCGAAGCACGCGTATGGATTGCTTGGAGTATCAGACGGTGCCCCCCAAATTAAGTGTAATTAACACCCAACCCTGTAGTACCGCCAAACATTATTCCTTTTCCGTTGCCAACTTTTAATTGGCCGCTTGCAGATTGAAGGACGGACGATCTCCATTATACATTTCGTTCCAAATGCCCTGCAAAGCCATCCAAATCTTGGCCAGGGACCGCATGCTGCTTTACGAACATGCTGCAGCGTAAAAATCAGGGAACCCTTTTGTTGCGAAACTTGCATCCAGTGGTCCACGGTGCATTGCCCGGTTGGTGACGAAGAACTGTAGTAGGTGCACATTCTGGTTGGTTCACGAGATTTGGTGCGGTGTATCAACCAAACCAAATCGGTCTGCCTGTTGGTGCCAACACCGCCATTGCCATGGGAAGAGCCTGTCATGGAATATGTAATAGTTTTATTTAACTAACATGTTTGCTGCCGTTTCCAAGATCCGTTGTAGTCTAGCTGGTTAGGATACTCGGCTCTCACCCGAGAGACCCGGGTTCGAGTCCCGGCAACGGAATTTTTGTTTGGCTGCTTTCTTTGTTCTTTTTTATGGGCCATTACATGCTAAATGGGCCAGGAATAATTGGCCGGCCTGCGGTTACCCATCACTGAAGTTCCTCGTGATTTGGGCCCGTTAACGGTTTGCTTCTCTCCATATTGTTTTTTGTTTGCCGGCGAGCCCCATTGCCGTCATTGGCATATCTGCAGTTGTCACCGCCGGAGAGGAACGTGAAGGGTTTCATTCTAATGCCAGGCTTTTTTTAAGGCGTATTTTTCTGGTTAGAGAGGCGTTCTCACTTCTAGTCTCTTATCTATGGTTGTTTCATGAATCCAGCTATAGATCCGACTGGATTGTACCGACTCAGTGCCGATCAAGAGATCAATCCAATCTTAACCATCAGAGAATTCAGAATCAAAAAGATTAACGGCATCAGCACATAGTCAGTAGGCAGTCGGTACAATCTGGTCGGACGCACAGCTTTTCCCTTGTTTCATACAGAGATTCAATTACTGTTCAATTTTTGTTGGTTGTTTTAGATGTGAACACCTTTCGCTTGACAGTTTTTTTTGTTTTTTTTTGGACACAAACGCCCTGCCGTTGAAGTTGTTCCTGATATTTTATCCGAAAAAGATCTGAAACATGATAGCCCCTCGTTTATCTCAAAAACCAAACAAAATTCCAGGAAATGATTCTGCCCCAGAATCTGGATCGTAACGAACAAGTGAAGAATCCCGGTGGCAAAATCGTAACAAGACGGAATCGTCCGAGCCCAAGATACCCCTTCCTCCATTCTCGTGGAAAAGAAAAGAAAGGCTCACGAGATATAAACTAACGACCAACCAACCAAGTCGCCCCATTCCGTCCCCCACACAACTAATCCTCTCCTTCCCACTTGCGGCCATCGGCGGCGACGACCAGCAGATCGAGCTCTCTCCGGCCGGCGACCGCACCACTGCCACCTCGTTCCCTCATCTCGGCTCCTCGGTAAGGAATTCTGTCCCAGAAGAAACCAGAACAGAGTAAAAAAAATTAAGGGGCTACCTTTCCTTCTTGTGATCACTGCACTTGTTAGGGTTGAGATTTTTGTTTTCGACCCTAGAATGAGATTCGATATCGATCGTAAGAAAGACAGTAGGTTAATTACTTATTCCTCTGGAAATTAACCTAGTTTTATAGGGGAGAGAGGAGGTTGCATGCAATGTGTTGTTGTTGTTGGCATACCGTCTCGTCTTGGATGTATTTTCTGTCATTTAAGTTATATATATGCCTTGTTAATCTCACTGACTCATTTGCCTTTCCTGTAGGAGCAATGGCTCTATCTTCGCCACAACGGATCGCCCTCATCGTCGCATTCTTTGGCCTTCTGGCGTTCGTACTTGGTGTCATCGCAGAAAATAAAAAGGTCCAGCTTTCTTTTCCCTGTTTTGATCACTGATCATTACATGTTTTCATTTGGTGAAGGATTCTTAATTAACCGCACATTCAGACGGATTTTCACCGGCAAACTGTGAAGAAACCATTTAGGAGCCTTCTTTAAGAACTTGAACTTGAGTTGCTAACCTGCAAATTTTTGGTCCAGATACCATGATTGTGTCATATCTAGTTTACTAGGGTTATAGGGGAGCATGGTTAAATTATGATACAGCCCAAACTTCTGCTTACTGTCATCTATTTTTCAACCAGTGTTTTTTTTTTCTCCAATACGCAGGAGAGATGTGTATCTTTGTATTATAGGGAAGTAACCGGTGTTGTTACTGTTGCTTGTGTCAACATATTTCTTCAACTGTTGTAATCTTTATTTTATTTTGTCTTTACTGCAGCCTGCTTATGGAACTCCTATCCAAGGAAAGGATGTTGTCATCTGCAAGTTCCCAAATGACCCAACCATTGCCATGGGAAGCCTGTCCATTGTGGCGCTTATATTAGCTGCTATCATAGGACATGTTGCTATCTTTCATCCGTACTCGGGCAAGTCGGTTCCCCGCAGAGCATTGTTTCAAAGCACTAGCTTGTCTGTGTTCTTCGTTGTTGCTGAGTAAGTATCCTTTCAGATGGTTAAAATTTCACGTGGACTGGAATTTGTTTTCCACATAATTATGCTTTATGGGTCCTCCATTTTATGATACTGAGAGCTACAAATTGAACCATCCATGTTTTGCACTCATGAATTGTCATGTTTCGACCCTAAAATATTTTGGTGGATCAATGTAAATATGCGCCGAATCCTGCATTGTGATTTTTAGAGCGATTACACACCGTCATGCTATAATTATTCTTTTGTTAGCTTTATATAACTTTCTGAATCATTACACACCGTCATGCTGCATCATGCACTTGTCTCTTACATCATGATAAACAAGATGCAAATCGTTGATTCCATTTGCTGTTTGTGAAATCAGGCTTGTCTCAGCCTTGGCTTTTGCAATGTTGCTCTGGGCGACAGTCACTGAGAGCCTTCACCGAAGCAATAGCATCCACCACAACATGGACTACAAGTGCCCCACTGCAAAGACCGGACTGTTTGGTGGCGCTGCTTTCCTTGCACTTGATGCTTCCCTCTTCTGGCTTGTTTGCCAGATGTTGGCACTCAACGCAAGGGCTGACTATCTAGATGAGGATGACACCAAGGGTGAATATGGCCAGGTTTACACTTCTGAAGCCGATGGCTCCAAAGTCTGAGCCCATGTGGCCTAGCTTTTCAGGGTTTTATGATTAGTGTCTACTTTGCTATATTATTTCATCAACAGTCGTTTTAACTCTCTTAGATTTGTATATATGTGTTGCACCAGTGCCAAAGTGGTCTGTAAGGTTGCCGTTCATTGTGCATTTCAGATTCCAGTGTAAACAATAAACTGCACCCGCAATATAATTGGTTTGCTGCTTTGCTAAGTTACACCTCTGTTCTAACTATATTTCCAGAAGCTTATTACAGGTGTCATGTGTGAGTAGTTGAATTTTGTATATTCTGTGCGCATCAAGCAAAATGGTCTTATCATTGGCATTTACATGCTTAAACGTTTCATTTTACATCTCAGACCGGACATATAGCTTATGAATGTATTGATAATGCTTAAAACCACATGAGCTATATAATTCATAAAAACAGGGGCACATCTTATTTCTTTACATCCACTGTAGACTTTCGGCTCATAATCCATCATGGTCAGGACATAATATATTCACTCACTTATACAAAAAGACATATAATGAGGAGAGGATTCCTAGTTGTATGCATCCTCTGGTCTCCTATTGGTCACTTATCCATAACCTGGTCCCAAAACATTTTTGATTCAGAACCAAACTCACAGAATTTCTATGTATGGATCAGGCACCAATATCATGCCTTGACCTTCAATCTGTGATTCTATAATGTGGTCACATATAGTCGTCAGCCAAGTTGCTCTCAAATCAGCTACCTAATGGAGGTACTGCGGTGTTTGCAAACTGCAAGTGTCCTTGAGGCCTGCTGCCTCTGATCATAAACAGCGAATGAGCCATACTGCACCAAAAGAAAGACAAAGGAAGATGAAGAACAGCATATGGATAAGGCCCAACAAGAGAATTGTGGGATACTTTATTGTGTTCTTACTGTCCCATGTTCATGACATGAATGATGCAGCATTTGCTAGTTCAACTAAATCCTCAGCAAATTCTAAAATGGTTGCAGAATTCTTTCTTAGTGCAATCCAGTGCTTCTATATGAGGCGATGCATAGACATCAATGCAACATCAAGTTATGTAGATAATTCAACAAAGGAGGCAAGGAGCAATGAAATGCTCAAGTCACGGCACTGATCCTACATCCTGTCCGCACGACATCTGACTAGATCAAAGTGGCAAAACCTGTGGAGATGCGGCTAATTAGATTTTAAAGTTCACCTTGAACGAGGACTCTATCTAGACCGTTCATCTAGCACATGTGTTGTGTAGATATGATGCATCACTACTACTACTAGTAGTACATTAAATGTACACTACACATATGTTGGATGAACGGCTCAGATAAGCCTCTGAGCTAAGGATGTTGTGTATAAATCCATTCCGTGGAGATGCTGCAATGGGCACAAAATCCAAGTGTCTTACATTTGTGAACGGACATTCTTATGCTATGAAAATGAATGGGAATGCCTATTAGGTGATAACCATGCTAATATTTGTGTGATGTCTTTTTTTGTGGAATTCACTCTTTTAATGTGCTTCAATGTTGACACTTGCAGATTGCAGTTACACATCCTTTTTCGCTTCCAATACCAGTTATCAAGCAATTTCAAATGAGTAAGGAGTTAGCTAAGTTAACATAAATGAATTACACTATTTTTTTTCTCTGGCTTGCCCTTTAATTCAAGAAAACAGGTTTAATGAAAATGGGCATATTTTCCTGGCTTGTAAGACCTTGTTTGGAAGCAAAGTTTTTTTTAAGTTTTGATAGAATACCACGGTTTTAGAAAATACCATAGTTTTTTAAACCAAGGATGTGTTTGGATGCAACCGTTTCTAGAGTTTTGGAAACTGTAGTATCCTTAAAACTGTAGTTTTTCCTCTGTATCTAAAACTCCACTACAACCCTCTTTTTTCTAAACTGAGCAGACGGAGCGCTGCTGCCGAATAGACGCGCGCGCTTCCTTTTCGGCATCTGCAATATTTTTTCAGTCGTTATGAATTGCCGCTGCCGCATACATTCATATCCTCACGAACTAGCAATTCCCACCCTGCACTTTGGATCTTCCCGATGCTCCCAAGGATAAAGAGTGCCCGATGCTCCCTGCTATGATTTTTTTTTGGCCGGAGGAAGTATACAGGAAGAAGTTAGAAGATCTGATTATCTAGCAGAGCTTTTGAATGCCGGTCTTTAAACAAATACTAGTATATATCGATAAACTTTGTCAATCGAATAGTCTGCGTGGTACACGTCAATAGCCAACACCTCTACATGTGCCAAAGTGCTATGTAACCTTCAGAAACATTCCAACAGCTAGTTTTGAAGAAAGAAATACTACACAAATACAGCAGTAGGCAAACAGGCCACAGTTTATCTCAAAACTGAAGAAAACTCTGTTTTCTAAATACTATAGTATTACCTGTCTCTAGTTTTTAAAACCACGGTTTCTTAATACTATGGTTTTTAAAAACTGCAACATCCAAACAGGGCCTAAGTGTTTTTATCATCGTTTGTTTGTTTTAGCTTCATTATCAGTGAAAGAATGCAGCAAGCTGATTCATACCTTTTACCTGCTTGTATCCTTCTCAGCGAGCTGTCTACTTCTCCCGCTCCTCTTTTGATGCTTTCCTAAGACTTAATATTACACCTCCACTAAGACAAGTGGTAACAATAGCAAGGGAAGCTTCTGTTGGTAAATGGTAACCTGTAAGAATTAAAAACCCATAATTAAATGAGATGAAAAAAACCACTTAAAATCCAGCAATGTTACCGGTGTACTGTTGATGGAAATAATATCAGAACATACGGTGAGTGAATTGTAAATAAACAAGAGTTTGACAATATTTCTAACTGCTCACCAAAAAAGTCAAAGATCATCTTTGTCCCTATGAAGCCCAAAACGATACCAATGGCAGGCTGCAGAGCAAAACGCCAATAGCTGTAAGTAGAGAAGGTAGATAATACAGCAATACGTAGATACTTTTACACATCAATCATTCACAGTTCTAATATGGACCTAATTTGTCACAGTTGGTAATGTAAAATGGATTAATTTACATCATGAATACTCTGGCGTTCTAATGCACCTGTTATTTTAGTGTTCTTTTAGCAAATGGTGTTGATTCCTTCACATAAACTGGGTGTCGTTGTCACCTCGTGACATGATCGTTCAGAGTCGACGTGCTTTTGGTTCTAATATCTTCAGAGAAATTAGTTTAGTAAATTCCATAAGGTCTTTTAGTAAGATATATTTTTGGGCCTACAGCCTTGTAAACCATGTAAGCAAAAAAATTATAAAAGTTAACTAGGGGACTCCCCTACGAAAAAAGAGGGGAAATTGCATGATCTAAAGAAACATACAACTACCATCTAAGTATTCAATAATAATGGGCGATTTGTATGCAGGACACTAAATTTTTACCATTTGGTCTGTAGGACACTCTGTCCTACAGAGAAACAAAAAGTAGTGCTCTATAAAAGGAAGTGGGTGTCTTATAGACAATTTTTTGTCCAGACTAAATCGCACATATTCGGTGTCCTACAGACAAAAAGTCCAATAATAAAAGGTACATAACCCAGGAAACATTAGAGAGCAACTGGGCAGTTACCTGTAGATACTCCAACTCAGCCATGCTTTCAGAAATGAGCACGTAAAGTGACCTCAAACCTGGTTTTTAGAAAGGCACAAAGTTGCATAATTAAATTATTAAGACTGGACTGACAGCGAATCCATCACTATGGCAGAGATATTTCTTGTAAATCTTTTGATTTTTCAAATGCTAATATTTTGATTCTATGAAAAGGAAAAACAGGCAGGAAGAACAGTTACCAGTAATAGCAAAAATGTTTGATGATAGTATTATAAGCGGATCCCTTGTGACACCGAAGACTGCTGGTATAGAGTCAACCTACAGGTCAGAAATGTTAGTCCCCATTTCCCACACCAGGGGTTGTAAATAGAAAAGAGAACGGTGTACATGAAATAGCTTGAAAGGAACATACAGCAAAAGCAATATCACTAAGCTCAATCACTGCCAAAGTCAAAAGCAATGGTGTGGCCTGCAGATATTAACCAAAACAAGTACCAATCTTCAGGACCAGACATAATTTTGGAGATATATAGAATAATATGTTCAAATGGATTACTCAACGATGAGTTAGTATTGTTAATATCAATAACCATGGATGCAGAAAAAGCAGAAAAAATTGTGTATGAGAATTGATACATTTTAATACTCCTGCAGCATATACAAGTCAAAGTGTAGACTAGTAATAAATAATCCTGTCTACTAACAACCTCATAGTAAGCAGCTCTCATAACATATCAAACTTAAACTGGATAACACTTACTTTCCATAAACCATCCCGATTTGTGATAAACCTATCACCATCATAAAAATCTGACAAGAGAAACAGAGGAATTATGTCAACCACACATGCAAGCGAGTAAATACTAAGCTCGTAACAGGATGGTTTGGTTCTCACATATTTGAATCAAGAATTTCAGTAAGGATCTGGTCACTGTAGCTATAATCTGGAGTGGAGCATGCTAATATATTCTAAATAGCAGAAAGTTTCAAAAGAAAAAACTGAAAACCACTGAATAAAGTCAATTACCAGTAACAGGAATGAACTTTTGGCATGTTTTCACAATGAAGTTATCGGATAGATCAGATTCATTTTCTTCTCCAGCAAACAGCTGTCATAATGTAGAGACAACCAATATCAGATCCATAAGCATGGCTATAAAAGGTCTCTTCAAATTTATAAAAGAAGAATCGTATGAAAATCTTGAAGAGCCTTTCAAAATCTAAGCGACTGGCTAGGAAATCTAACTGGAATGATGTGCGGGAACTTAATAATGCAAGCACAAGTTGAATTTCAACAATGTAGCTGCAAGGAAATAGCACCAAAAAAAAAAGAAGCACGCCATTAAAGTATTAGCTACTGAGTGATAGAAGAAAGACCTGGAAGAAATACACTGAGAAAGTTTATAACAACATAGTACGGAAATCAAAATTTATTAAAATTATCCAAAAACGGCACTGGCTTTTGTAAGAGATAACTTAACGGGAAATGAACAAGCATATCCCTTTAAGTGAAACAAGAACAATGAGCTTATCATTCTCATTAAGTCATTAAGGAAATTAATAGTGCACATTAGCGACTAATATGCTAATTTTAAACATTACAAAGTAACTAAGTTTATGAAAAAGAGGAATGAAAGTAAAACATAGTCCAGCTTACATCATGAAAGGTAATGGTTTTACCTTATAAGAAGTAAACAGCAAGACCAAAGCCAACAGTAAGTTCACCGCTTCAAATCTCTACAGAAAATGAGATAACTATACCAGTTAATAAAATAGGATAGATGAAGGACCTAACGAATGGTAACATGAGAGAATAATCAACCTGAATAGTTGCTACTCCTAGGGCAATCATCAAAGCACGGAAGACCACAGCTCCAGCAATACCATAAGAAAGTACTCGATTCTTGTTTCAGATATCAGAAATGATGAGAAAATGGACAAAGTTGAACTGAACTTTAACTGTCACAGTAGCTAGAGCCATACCTGGTATTCCTTTGGCACTTGAAAATACTTGAAGACCAGAATAAAAACAAAGAGGTTGTCCACGGACAAACTCTGTTCCAATAAATACCTGTTACATAACAGGACAAAGTTGCAGTGCCATAGCTTGGATTTAAGAAATGAAATTGTAACATTCATCATCTTGTATGAAACAGGAGCTTGACGACAAAAAAAAAGCATAATAAAATGTACAAATTAATAGTGTTTACAAGAAAGTGACTTTGGATTGTAAGAAATAGCAAGATATATGATTTTACTTTTCAGGAAGAAAGTAAGTGCACTCAAGGTAACATTGCATCTAAGAAAACTAAATTGCACAAAACAACTGAGAATCCCTTTGAAAGTGACCGGAAGCTAAAGCCAATATGAAGTGTTGTGTGCTACTCAATCCCAAATGGGCCCTTGGTTTATATATGATCCGGAAAATAATAATGCTAAAAAAACCAAACTTATAACAGCTTTCCAAAACGGTATTGGTGCTAACTATCAGGCGGTACGCATAATACACACCCAGCAAAATATTCTGATGCCTTTTCAGCTCCATCCTTCAAAGCGATGCTAACCCCAAAGACCACCGCAGCCAGAATCTGGAACAACACAATTTGTTAACTCCATGTACAGAATCAACTCTGAGATTTTTCAGGAAATTCGTAGGTAGCAACTCACCACCAGTGTAACTTTTCTAATAGCCCCGCTTTTCACGGTCGCACTGGACTCTGGTACAGGCTTTGATCCCTTGTCGGTTTGAGCGTGTGGGGTGGAATTTTTCGTCTCCGTTTCTGCATACACATCCATGGTTATCCATCAGAGTAAGCTCATGACACCACCACAAATTTGCTCATCTAATAGCTAGCTCTGGTCACTGTAACATCAGAAACAGCTCAACAAAAAAAATTGTGCACAAACCATCGCAGGCAGCCAGACACATGAGCATTTTTTTTTTTTGGATAGTATGAGCAATTTATGTTGAGAAGAAAATGAGCATATCAGGTCATTCAGTTTCCTCCATGAGTTGTGGAACATTTCTAATGTTGCAACCAAACTAAGCGCCCCACTGGAGTCCGGAGCGAGGGAATGGGGGCGATTATGACAAGGTGGGATGGGGAAGCGGGCGGCTCACCGGAGCTGACAGAGAGCCCTTCCTCCTGGTCCGTCCCCCTAGCGCGCCTCTGCTTCCTCTCCTTCCGCCTTCCTTCCTCGCCCCCGGGGCGGCGCGACGCGGCGGCCACAGTGACCGCGAGAGGCCGCCACTGGAGCAGCGGCGACGGCGAGAGCGCCACGCGCGCCCGCCGCGGCCACGGGGCCGAGGGCTGCGGGAGGAACCGCGCGGCGGTTGAAGCCGCCACGGCGGAAGCCATCGCCGGCGACGAGGACGGTCGGGGGAGGGAACGACGGGCGGAGCGCGCGGGTAAGCGTACGGCCTCGAGCTCAGCCACAGCGGGTGAGGGAGGCGGCCAGCGTAACGGGGCGCACGTGCGCCGCGACGAGCGCGCGTGCGCGGATCCGACACGTGAAACCCGCTAACCAACCTGAACCCGATAAGCCTCTACTAATGGTTGCGGTTGGCTCCTGCGCTCTTTCCTCTTTGTGGGGGAGTCGAGGGTTTCTCTCTTGCGCCGCGGCTTCGCCTCTCTCGCTGCCGGCCACGCGATCCTGCTGATTTCGCTGTTCCCCCGCGATTTGAGGTCAGTTTCCTCCAATTGATGCCGCGTGAAGCACCAATTTCTGGAAATTTCGGCTGATTTTGTGTTTATTTTGGTGCGACTGTGCTAGGTTTTGGTTTTAGGGGTCATTGGTGAGGATGGGCCGCGAGGAGCCCGTGGCTGGGGAAGGGGAGGAGGCTGGCGGTGGTCACGGGGCAAGCACCGCGGCGGCGACGCCGTCTCTGGCGAGGGATATAAGGCGGTACAAGTGTGAGTTCTGCAGTGTGGTTCGGTCCAAGATGAGTTTGATCCGCGCCCATGTCCTGGAGCATCATAAGGTACCTAATGGTGGCGACACCGTTTGGTTGAGATTCCGGAAGATGCGTGGTTTCTTTGTTCTTGGGATGACACTCGTGTGCTGTAGGATGAGGTGGATGGCTTGGAGGATTGCCTGGGTGGTGTGCCGCGCAAGGAGGTCTTCCATGATTGTGAGAAGTGTGGCATGAGGTTTAAGAAGCCAGCCCACCTGAAGCAACATATGCAGAGCCATTCTCTTGAGGTATCTGGCGTATGTTGCATTTAGAATATACTTTCTGAAATGCCCAGCTCGTTATCTTTGTATGTTTACTAGTCTGGTCAATGTTTGGTGCCAGATTGAGGGAAATTATGTACATGCTCTCAAGGTTGTGATTAAAACAATGTGTTAACTTGAAGTTCTGTTGATTGTTAATAGATTTAATTCGACCCTGGATCTTATCATTGGCTTGTCAATATTGTGAAGTATAGTAGTTCGGTCATTGAATTATGCTTATTTTTATAGTCTGTTTCTTCAGATATGGATGTGTGAAGCATTGGATCCCAAGGAACTCCAAAATGCCAAAAGGCTTTGAATGGACTAGTACCAGGATGGGGAGACCCGCCTGAGAAGCTCCATCAAGAATGCCTCATTCACGCCCTTCTTCAGGTTTTCTCTTCTGTTGAAAACTCCTCACTGTTTGTTAGTTCTGTATCCATCACATGTGATGTGTTAAAGATTTGTGTAAACATTTGATACCATTTTGACAGTACTTGTCTAGCTACCAAATATATAGCAACTCAGTTATTTCTGTAGTGCACAGAGAAAGACAATTCCAAGTGCTGTAGAGGATGTATGCATATGCTAGATTTAGCTATATCTTTGCTGAAATGGTCAGCTTATAATATTCTTTAGTGCACACGGTGTGTTTCATGCAATGGTTTGATTTTCTAATTTTTTTATTACAGACTACTTACTGACATATGAATGTGTGGAGCATTGGATCCCAAAGAACTCCAAAATGCGACGAGGCCTTGAGTGGACTAGTATCAGGATGGGGAGACTGTCCTGAGAAGCTCCATCAAGAGCGACTCATAAACACGCTTCTTCAGGTTTGCTCATTCTCAGCCTTTCATTTGGGCCTGATTCTGTTGTGCTTTATATTGTACTCACTAAGTATTTTCAAGCTACTAACATTTTCGCATGTGGTACAATCTGCAGTAATATCCAGTTTTTTAAGTAACTTGATTTGGATTAACTATTCTGATGCATCTTTTTAAATAATGTTGCAGAGGCCCTTTGTCTGCCATGTAGATGGTTGCCCTTTCAGCTATAGCAGGAAGGATCATCTGAACAGGCATCTGCTTACTCACCAAGGAAAACTGTTTACGTGCCCTATCGAAGGATGCAACCGCAAGTTCAGTATCAAAGGCAATATGCAGAGACATGTTCAGGAAATCCATAAAGATGGCTCTCCCTGTGAAAACAAGAAAGAATTCATTTGTCCGGAAGCGAACTGTGGGAAGACTTTCAAATACGCTTCCAAGCTAAAGAAGCATGAGGAATCGCATGGTGAGAAACTCACTTGACAGCCATTTCCATATTTCTTTGTATTACATAGCACATTTAGCAATAGTACAAGTCCAATCAATCTGTTGGACTTAAAACATGTTAGTTGAAAGTAGGAATTTCTGGTCTATGCTGTCCTCTGACTCTGAGCCAATTTTACCGATATGAACTCTTTATAACGCTAGCCCAATAATAAAATAAAATTAAAAAAATCGATCTAGTAAGTTTCTTTGGTCGCTTCAGCCTGAATGCATGCTTTCTTTTATTCTGCATGGTCTGCATGCGAACATTTATTTCTCCATGAGCACTTCAACATTGCTGCTATTTTCAGTGTCGTTATAAACTTTGGTTCTTGTGTTGCAGTCAAACTGGACTACACGGAGGTTATCTGCTGCGAACCAGGCTGCATGAAAACCTTTACAAATGTGGAATGCCTCATGGCACACAAACAATCCTGTCATCAGCATGTTCAGTGTGATGTCTGTGGCACTAAACAGTTAAAGAAGAATTTTAAGCGTCACTGTCGTATGCATGAAGATTCATGTATTACTGAAAGGATTAAATGCCACTTCAAGGACTGCAAATGCTCATTTTCAAAGGTGTGATTTATTTTTAACAACCTTATGATGTTTGCTTTCTATGGATTCCTCTTATTATATACCACAAAGTTGCATAATTCTCATTCTTATCAACATTGAAAAGCAGAAATCCAATTTGGAAAAGCATGTTAAGGCAGTCCATGAGCAGCACAGACCTTTTGTTTGTCGATTCTCTGGGTGTGGCAAGAAGTTCTCTTATAAGCATGTAAGGGACAATCATGAGAAATCCAGTGCTCATGTGTACATTGAGGTAACAAAAAATAATTGTCACCTATTCCGTGCTTTGACTCATCTGAAACTGCATCATGCAAAGGGATGTTTATGTTGCCACATCAATTGTTTGCAGGGTGATTTTGAAGCTGATGAGCAACAAAGACATTCAGCAGGGGGTCGGAAAAGGAAGCGCATAACTGTTGAGAGTTTGATGCGGAAAAGGGTAGCTTCTCCTGATGACGCACCTGCTCCTGAAGATGGAATTGAGTATTTGAGATGGCTTCTCTCTGGTTGAATCATCCTGAACTGGAGGGGAGACGAGATGCAAGATATCATTGGACGCTCAGGCTCACACTTTAGTTTCTAGGATCTACTTTTGAATGTACATATAGGAATAGGAAACCAATTTGACACTATGGTTTCTACGATTCACTTTTGCATGTATAGGAATAGTAGGAAAGCAATTTGTTGCACAAGTATGCTCAGTGTCAGACGCGTTAGGGATCATAAGGTCTTCAACATAGATGTCTTGTGCCGTATCAATATTTCAACATTTGTGAGATTAGTTGCTCATGATTGTTAAATCTTCTAATCTTGAAATGCATAAGCTTGCTAACAAGGTTGACCTGGTCTGGAGTAATGTCCCTCTCTTAATCGTTCTTGCTTGTGGTATGAACAACCGTTGTGCAAATCATCTGGCCTCCATTCTAATTATAACAACGGAATAGCAATTGTTTGCAAAATGCAAATACTACACAAAAATCAATTACTAGCAAGTTACCAACACTCTGGATCAAGAACAGGACTGAAAACTAGCATGATATACAATACAACACTGGTGCGCACCGGCTTCGAGTCTGAACTCTAAAATCATCAATGGCAATTCAGCATGACAAAACATCAGAGCAAAGTGCCGTTATGATTCACTGAGTGTTTCTAGTACATTTATCCCAGACCGAGAACAAATTGCAGCTTCAGAAATGTGCAAAAATGAAAAAGGTGCTGTAGTTTGAGTTGCAGCATCGATAAGAATGCAGAGCCGAAGAGAGACCTCGCCGCCGTCGAGGGATCACTTCTCCTCCGCCGCCGGCGCCGGCGCCGCGGCCTCTGCCTCCGCGGGCGGCTTGTCCGCCTGCGCCATGGCCTCCTGGCGCGCGCGGAGGACGGCGAGGACGTTGACGGCGGGCATCTGGAGGCAGCCGAGGAGGTACTGGTAGGACTGCGCCCTGGTGGGCATGGCCTCGAGCTGCGCGAAATCGTCGGGGCCGTAGAGACGGCCCTCGTAGACGGCGCCGGTGAAGTCGTTGAGCTGCAGCTTCCACTCCTTCTGGAAGTCGCGGTACGGCCGCAGCGCCGGTGGGATCTCGTCGGACCGCACGAACAGCCACGCGTTCATGCCGCGCGCGCACGGCCGGAGCGCCTCCCACCGCGTGCCGGCCACGGCCGCCGCCATGTCCGAGTTCTTCGTCACCAGCAGCCGCGCCGTCGGAGGCAGCGACGCGCGGATGCTGCGGAGCTGCGTCACCGTCAGGCCGTGGCACCAGATGCCCGCGAGGAGCTGGCAGCCCTCCAGCTCGCGACGGAGCGCCGCCTGCCTCACCATCTCCGGCACCTTACCGATCGACGGCAGCATGGACTTGCTGGAGATGCGCACGGACGTCATGGCGGCGGCGGCGGCGGCGGCGAGGGTTCTGGGATGCGAGTGTTCGCCTCTGATCTCTTCTTTTTTCCCTTCCTCTCTGCTCGAAGACGAAGTGATGATGGGCTTTGTGCCTCCTGGTGTATCTAGCGGGCCAGGCCGATCCTTTTTTTCCTTTACGGCATAATGGATTAATATTATTAAAGCCCATAAGTTTTAGTTATGGGCATGACAATTAAAGCCCATGGTCAAATTTGAATGTTCCATTGGATGGGCTCGAATTCTGCTTGCGAAGAAGTCTATTTTGCCTATTTTGCCTCCCTCAACTCTTGTCTGAGTCCGATTTTCCTCCCTCTATTACAAAATCGGGTAAGATGACTCCCTCAACTCTTAAAACCGGATTTTTTTCCTCCCTCAGCAGTTTTGGATGGTGGTTTTGCTGACATGACACAGTGGACCCCACATGTCAGGTGACACGTCATTTTTTTTCTTTTTTTTTCTCTCTTCTTTCTTTCTCCGCGACGTCCTCGACGACGCCGGCGTGGACGGCCGCGCCTCCCGCTCCCTCCGCCTCAAGCGCCCCTCCGGCCGCCCGCACGGCAAGCTCAACGTCCGCGTCGCCGTCAAGGAGCCCAAGCGCTACTACGACCCCAACCCTTACCCGGCGCCGGGGTACGCCTTCTCCGCGCGCGACCCCTACCGCCCCGCCGCCGGCGTCGGCGTGTACGGCTATGGCGCCGCGCAGCCGTACACCGCGGCGCCCCCGGCGGGGTACCCTGCTGCTGCGCCCTACGGCTCCGCGCCTCTGCTGGCCGGGTACCCTGCCGCCTCGCCCTACGCCCAGCGTACGGAGCCGCCGCAGCCAGCATACGGAGCCGCCGCCGCCGCTCCTCCTGTCGTCGTCGCCGGTGCGCCTGTGAAGGACCCCAACAAGAAGGGCAACAAGATGGGGATGGGTACGGGGATCGCGATGGGCGCGACGGCCGGTTTGCTTGGTGGGCTGGAGCTGGCCGGCGGGGCGAGCTACCTGGAGCACAAGTTCGAGGACCACATCGCGTCCGGGAGAAAGAGATAAGAAGAGAGAGAAAAAAGAAAAGAAAAAAAGAAAAATAACGTGTCACCTGACATGTGGGGTCCACTGTGCCACGTCAGCGAAACCGTCATCCAAAACTGCCGAGAGAGGAAAAAAAATCCGGTTTTAAGAGTTGAGGGAGTCATCTTACCCGGTTTTGTAATAGAAGGAGGAAAATCGGACTCGGGCAAGAGTTGAAGGAGGCAAAATAGACTTCTTCCCCTTCCAAACGCTCTCAAAATTAGCAAGCTTTAAATTAATTTAAGTTCGTCTCAAAAAAATAAATTAAGATTCGTATGAAGAAGCGATCGGACGGCCGGCGCAAGCGGATTGGTCGGCGCCCACGGCACATTCTTGTTGGTGCGGGATGGATGAGAGGTTAAAGTGCTTTGAGATGAGCACATTTTTCTTTCTAGAAAGCATAGAATTACTTCTCATTACAAAATGTTGGATCTATGTAAAAGTTTAAAATTATGAATATAATAAAGTTGTGAAGTAATTATTGTAGTTAAAAATAGAAGTAAAACAAATAAGAAACATATGTGATTTGTAGGCCATATGGACCGTTAGTGGGCCGATCGACAACTTGTAATCCATATACGGCTTATAGGATTCCGTGTTGAATAAATCCATTTTCTTACCTCACATGAAAAAACACAAGCATTAGTTTCAATCGTCTTATACCCATTACTTGTTCCTTGAAAAAATAATTTTACATAGGATGATTTGAAAATGATTATATCTTACCTTTAAAGTAGTCTCAATAAACTTATAGATACGGATGCCTTGTGATGTGATGGTACAACTTGTCTGCACGTATTTCTGAATTTGTTCGTGCATTGTAACTTACAAACCTGTAACCATGTAAGTTGACATATATATGATCCAAGTATTTCGAGAAAGTAAATTTCAAATTAAATTCAGCTGATGATTCAGATTAACTGTAATTTGCCCCGTTCCTGACGATGACAAATGACTACTTGTCCTATTTCTGCATCTTTAATTTAATACTATATTCTTTGGCTATAGGCCACATCATTCTGATTTTTCGTGGATCGGTTGCTCTTCTGCTAACTTTGAAATCTGAAGAAATTTCATGACGATAATATCGCGCCACCGCACAAAGCTACACGTGTGAATCCAATGACGATGTTGCTAGCAATTCTGATGGCGACGGATCGTGCATGCGTTCGCTGTTGGGTGCTGCGTCTCCATCAGCCGAAATGCTATCTATCAGCTTGTTTGTAGTAGGTCTCTGAACTGATGTGTCATCTCACCCGGGATTAACGAGGAAACATGGGACCAGATGACAAGTTAAGCCAGTAATTTAGTTTGGCTGAATCCCAGCATGTCTCTGGGCAGCTCTATTCAGAAAGTCATACTATGTGTGTTGGCATGATCTCTATGGTTACCATCAAAACCTAGTGCCACTTACTTTTCTTTACACATACAATTACATCATTGACAAGACATGATCAAATCTCTACAACTGGCAGCCGCTACCCAAAGAGAATCAGCATCTGATCACCAATCGGAGCATCAAATAATATAAATACACAAGCCAGTTCAACTTATATCGATCTGTCATCTGACTCTGATCTGCAAGTATTATCTATTAATTTTTGCAGCTTGGTTGAGCAGGTTGATGGATACCTTTCGCAGTTTGGGAGTACAAAGTTTAAAACCATTACATATGATTAAGGCCAGTACAGTACACAAGACTTAGTAATCATTCTGTTTAAAAAAGTGCATCATTACCAAAAGTAGTACATGTGTACTGTTCATATGTTACTCTTTCCACGGATTATAAAAGATTATCTCCATCAAACAAAGAGCGTTCAAACAATATATAGGACTACTTTTTAAAAGAAGCAGATCCTTCGAGTACACCTAATACAAGGAATCAATCACACCAACATAAAGAATGCCTTGGCTAATATAGTACTTGTTGTGCTACCATTAGTTTTTGTACTCTTCCATGATGCATGTCATGCAATAAGGTTGTTAGATTATTACTATCCGGTTGGGAATTAACGTAAGCAGTGACGCACCTCGGCGCTGCAAAAAATAGTAATATATTTCCTCTCGGAAGAAGAATCATGCCAAAAGGAGAGAGAGACCCACCTTCAATTCTTAAAAAACCAAATGGGGTATTATTTAGTTTCTTATATCATTGCTATGGCAACAAACAATTTCTTTTACAATATAATGCAATGTCATTGTTATCAACAGTCGCTGACATGGAAACCCTAAATAGGTTCAACTCGATCAGGTGATCGTTTGTCATCAATATTCCTCTTATTTTGCATAACATAAAGATCGTTTTATATTATTGATCCTCTTTTGTTTTTTTGGTTTTCAAACACCAACATTATAGGGTCAAACTGACTTGTTTAATGTAAACAATTGACATTATAATAAAGTGCATACTGTCCACCGAATTGTCTGATGATGCTTAGGAGTTAATTATTGCAGTACTGTCTCGATGCTGCAAATGGGCGGCTGTACTTTGAACTTTGCAGCTATTATTTCTTCAGACGTTACCTGATGGTCGTCTGTCGGTGATCTAATAGAGAGTTGCTCTTTGAATATTTGTAGGGGGTCCTTTCTAGGAAGGAATAGTGAAGGGACAAACTAAGAGGTACCAACAGATCGACTAGATTTTGCTTAGGTATTTCTCTGTTTGATGTTTCGGAATCCCTATGGTTAGATCTTTATTTTATCAATGTAATAATATGTTTAAACCTTTACAGCTGGCACGTACATATTACTGTACCTTCTTTCTCAAATTGAAATTATATACAAGAAGGTTAATCCAAACTTACAAGTTTTGACATTTTCCTTAAGTACGGAAAACAGTTAAGCAGATAGAAACACACGACTCATATAAAAGAAAAAAAATCTCTTCAGGCACACACACAAAAAATGTCCATATGCCTCTGTTGCGATGAAATTATTTTATTAAAACAAAGCAGCCCGGACAGCTTTCAAAAACTCTTCGTTAGTCTTATATTGACGATATTTCTCCATCAATTTTGTCTTGTAGCATATATGTTCCTTAATTCCATAGTAAAGCTGATTTGTCGGCCTCCTTCCACCATGGCAAAAAAGATGATAATTGCCAACTTGTGTGGTAACTATTAGCATATATAATAACCACCTCAAGAAGAACATGGAAAGTAGTAAACAACATTTCAAAGGAGGTCATGGGATTGGTTATAGCTCTGTACCCATGTTGGTGTGCTAATTCTGGCATCGAGACCATGAGAGGGAATGACTCCATCGACAGGCAACAGCGCTCGAATCTCGATGCACCCTCGGTTAGAGAGGGAATCTGTCAAGTAATCTACTCACTCCGTTCAACAATACATGTCATTCTAGCTTTATTCACTTTTCTCAAATTACATGTCATTCTCACTTTCCAATGCACCTTTCCCTCTTCCCAATATAATATTCTCTCTTTCCATTACACCTCTATCTCTATCTCTTTCTTTCTCGTTTTCAGTGCACCCACCTTTTTCACTTCTCCTTAATTCCCGTATCCAACCCCAAAGTGACATGTAAAAATGAACGGAGGGAGTAGTACGTATCTAGTGGGCGTAAGAAAATTGAGACCGTCACATGGCGCATCCCTTCTCTTTTGGAGACAGAAGCCATCGAGATTAATCTTTTTCCTATATGTTCCTTCACTAAAAATTTCATAAACCGTGGCAGAGTCATTAGCATCACATTGAACCCACTGATTATTTTATTTTATTTTACTTTATTGAAAAAGGATGCTTTGTTCCTGGGAAAAATTGCATAGAGAACTACCTGAATTTTATTGATGTGTATGGAGTTATTTTCTGAAAAGATATAATGAGGTGGTGTCTTTACAGTTTCTCTTCTTTTTGGCATGAATCCATTTCAGGACGGAGCAGTAAGCTTGCGCCAAATGCTCCGAGTTAGTAATATGTATATCATGTGACTATGCGACAACAAACAAAGGAACAAGACAATTGGCAGTGGGCTCCAAAGCAAGGACAAGAACATCGAATTGACAACCAAGAAAGGAACTGGAACAATCCTCCGGAACTTTGTCCGCAAGTAGTGGATGCCTTATGATACCTATAATTATATATGTAAATAGTTTCAACAATGATTCTCTACAACAACATATAGATCAATCTGTGATGGTGAAGTTAGTTTCCAGCAACAGGAATTCCCTGAATATCCTGTGCCGAGTGTGTAAAAAGAGTAGCATTTCACTTGGGCAGTATGAAAATACAGTCATGAATGCAATCCACTACAAGAAACCACCCCGGCGCAAAACCGAAAAAGTTGCAACACCGGGAGAGGAAAAAATGCCGGCTTCCCGGCAAATTTACAGCATGGCTTCTTAGTTTTCATCTGTGGCGGCTCGACGACGACGACGGGTCGAACCGGAGGGTGGCCGATGGGGTGGCAGGGGCAGCTGTCGTGGCGGTGTTGGAGAATCCTGATGATGCTGCAGCGGACGATGACGACGACGAGAACAGCGGCAATGGCAGGGTGGGAGGAGGCGTGGTCACCTTCCATGCCCAGCTGGGAACACCCCCTGTGCCCCCCTCTGGCCTCCTGTTATGATCTCTTGATGCATTCTGCAATTAGCATGAACAGTTTATTAAGCATGTATGCACAAACAGTACTAATGCCATGATGAATGTTCCAAATTAGTATTTCCATCAGTTCAGTAGGAAATGTCACGGTGACCGTGAAATGTCGAGCTCAAATGTATGTCCAAGAGAACAAGAAAATGACATGTGGAGGCCTGACCTTAAAGTGTAGGAATAGAAAAGTTTGAGAGTTCAATTTGACCAAACTCTCAGTTGAATGGTGAACTAATGCTTGTTTGAAACAAATGGCAAATTTTTATTTCTTTCAATTCTATGATTGCATTACACGATAGGGAACGTCCTAACTATCCCTGATTATCCTTGTTTTCAAGGAAGATATTAGTAATAATCATGCTTACTACTATCATGGCATCTGATAAATTATTTAAAAAAATGTTGAATTGTCATCTATCAGGGGTGTTCCTTTGGAAGGAAAAAATCAAACATATATCTCTATTCATAAGGCTGCTATTACTATTCCCAGATTAGGCCATCTCAGAAAATTCAAAATCCTACGTATGAAACCGGTGTGATGCATTAATATCTCCGAAACCGACAGGAAACAGCTAGACTATATATTATAGTAGAATCCAAAGAAACGAAGGGTATATGTAAGACTAGAGCTGAATTGTCAGCTGCACAAAAAATGCAAGTGGATGAAAGTAACTGCAAATCTAACATTTCAAACATTGATGATCAGGCTTAATCTGTTCATCAGATGGTCAAAATTACGTCCAAGATTCATGGCAGAATGCGAAGGACAGTTGGCAGTTGGATCAGGACAATGTAATTTTAGCATCATCTAACCTCGTTATTTGAGAAGAAGGGGTGAGATTGGGAAGGCCAGATTTGTGGATGCTCGGTCACAAGAGGGTACCGGTGAGGGCGGCCAGCCAGTTCAGAGGGAGCATCAATCTGCAAAAGAAGAAGAAAAATCATTTTTTTAATTGGATTATCAACAACTCCATACTCCTTTTGGTAGGAAAAATGAACAGGAAGGTCTGCTCAACGGTCATAATCACTCAGAAAAGAGAAACTTGTTGCTATGCATAAAATATTTTTCCTTGTGAGTCTGACTTTTGATGGCAGATGAAATGCAAATTGGACAACAGCTGTAGAAATTTGGTCTCTGAAGTACGACATGAAAAAGACTTGATCCACAAGAGGTAAGGCACTCATGTCGCTATCATGTTGACAGTGAAACTTAATTATTATGGGTACACCACATCAAATAGACATTTAGATTCAACAAGGGAATTTTACTAAATTTGCAACTTGTCGTAGAAACGCTTACACTTGTCTTTCCTCTTTTCAATTCGGAGCCTTCAAACGATCCATGGTGGAGTTGCAGACCAAGGGAGTTCTTATCTCGCTTTGGGCTCTGAGAAGCTGGTTGAGATATACTCAGGTTCAGATCAACTTCAGCACCTACAGAAAAACAGAATTTAATTCGAGTTTACTCACTAAGTCAGTTTGAATCACACGTTCATCAGGTAGATTTATATGCAGATCATGAAAAAAAATTCATTAATTTTCTCAAGCTTAGTACCTTCAGAACCAGCTTCAGTAAGCAGCTCCCCCTCATACGTGCTCGGCTCGAAGTTCGTCACAGCTTCTCTACCATTGCATTTGATCGCTGCCTTATCGTAAGCCCTGAATTTCCAAATAAGAAAAGAAAGAAAAACAAAAAAGAGAATCGAGTCGGTACTCAACCCTTTGGAAATAAACAGACAAGGTAAAAAAATGAAACTTTTTTTTTCATCAATGGCAGAATCCAAGATCAGCAACCTTGCAGCCTCTACTTCGCTGTCGAATAGCCCAAGATATATGTACCTGCACCCAAGCATGGCGTTCCCACCGTGAGGAATTCCCTATCCACTGCCCTTTTCTCTTAATTTTTGCTTTCTTTTTTTGTTGAAACAACCATTAAGCAACAAGTATCTAACCTACTATTCCTAGACTAGTAAATCATGGGAGCTTGATGCACCAAGATTTCCATGAGTCAAGCATGAGACAGGCACAAGCACATGGAGCTGTATCTAGTAATTCAGGTTGTGAAGCAGTCTTACTTTTTGCCGAGGAACTGCCCCATGCGAGCCTCCCACCGGCCGCACTTGTGCAGGGTGACGCCTCTGTATTTGGAGCTGCCCCGCGAGAACCCGGTGCTCTGCCGGCGCAGGACGTGCACGAACTCCTCCTTGGACAGGCTCTTCATCTGGTGCACCAAAGAGCACAGGCCATGGCATGTCAAATTCAGCTGCGGATGATTCACTCAACGAACACGCGCGTATAGTTTGCTCCTCACCTGCTTCATGTCGTCCTCATAGTCACTGAGATTGAAGTTGATGTCGGCGTCGACGCCGCGGAACTTGATCGCCGCTCGATCGTACGCCCTGTGATCCATGGAAGCCGTTCCAAGATTAACCCGGTGCTCAAAACAGAGTGGAAAGGAGTTTGGTACATGGCTCATCAGTGCACAATTCTGTGGCGTACTGTACCTTGCAGCAGCATGCGCAGTGTCAAATCCACCTGTATTCGCCAGATCACGCAATCAGTTGTCAGAACATGATTTGAGATCAGGAGCTGATGAATTGAATTGAAACAAGTAATAAATTGAATCTGCTCACCTAAGTACACCTGCTTTCCGCAATCCCTGCATTAACGAGGAAGATGGAACATTTGTGTGAGGACCGGAAAGTGATTGGTTGGTACGCAGCTGAAAGAAGAAGGCGAGCTAGCTGCCCGGAGATGATTGGTTGTGTATACTGACCAGATATGGGATTCCCATCGGCCGGTGCGTCGGTAGAAGGTGACGCCGCGGTACTGCGAGCTGCGGGAGCGCGGGCCGCGGCGGCTCTTCTTGGCCGCCGGCGGCTGCACCGGCGGCGGCGCCGGCGGTGGCGCGTGCGGGTGCGGCAGGATCCTGATGTCCGGCGCCTGCTGCGCCCGCGGCGGCGGCTCGGCGCGGAAGAAGCCGAGCTCGGACCAATGCTGCTGCGCGGGGCGCGGCGGGCCGGCGGCGGCCGGGAAGAGCTCCCGGGTGACGAGCTGCGGCGGCGCCGGCGGCTGGTGCTGCTGCTGCTGAAGCTGTTGCAGCGGCCGCGGCGGCGACGGCGTGGCGTCGTCGTCGCTGTCGCCCTCGGCCGACGCCGAGCTCCGGAGGATGCTGAACTCGAGCACGGCCGGCGTCGAGCTGGAGCCCTCCTCCGCCGGCGCGGCGGTGGACGCCTCGGCGTTCAGCACCGACGAGTCCGACGTGCCGGAGTCGCTCCTCGCCGCCGACGCCGGCTTCTCGTGCGCCCCCTCGGCCACGTTCAGATCCAGCTCCATCTCCCTCCTCCTCGTAGTCGCCGAGCTAGATTCCAACCACTCCCAAACACAACGATTCTTTCGCCGGACAAAGCAAAGCAACACGGCTCCCAGATCACCTCAAGCTTCAGAAACCAAAGCGACAACGATCTCAATCGCCAATCGCAAACGGCTCGGCTGGCTGGCTGGATGGTGGTGGTCTATTTCAGGAAGAAGAACCAGAGGAGGAAAAGGTAGAAGCAGGAGAGTGCCGAGTCGTTCTTGCGGTACATTTATCCTCCACGGCCGGTTGTCGAGTTGCCTCCTCACTCCCAATCTTTGACGACCATCCTGCACGCTACTACCAAACTGTCGCTTCACGAACCAGGAAACCGAGAACGCAGAGCGAGCTAGCTACCACAGGGAGGGAGTCGGCTAGCTAGGGAATGAAAGGTGGGATTTTGGAGGGAAAGGTGGGGCCTTTCTGAGCTCCGGCGAGCGGTGGCGGACGGAGACGGAGAAGAAAGGATCAGGAAGAGCAGGCAGGGTGCGTGTGTGAAGGGAGGGAGAAAAAGAGGCGGGTAATATATAGAAGAGGGAAGGGGGAACGGGTAGTAGCCGGTAGCAGCCGGTTAACCTTAAAATCCTTCCTGATTTGGGCACCCTGTTTCGCGCCTGCGTCGTCCGGTATGGTGGGTGGCTGCGGCGCTGGATCTGCCCAAAGGAGGCAAAGAATAATACTCCAGCACGAGGAGGAGGAGGAGGAGGAGGGGCACAAGGAAAAAAGAAAAATAATTCTACGTGTTGATGTGGCAGATGCGTTGCTATGTGACTGCTGCTAGGGGAGGGAAAATATCTTCTTTCTGTTTGGGGCAGATAGATGCTTCCTGCTCCTGCCTTCATGACAGTATGGGCACTCTCTGCCGTTAGATTCGAGCTGCAGTAGGCTTTTCTTTTCCTTGATTGGTTTGCCCTCTTTGAGAATTTTTTATTTATTTGCGAGGTTCCCTTTTTTGGATTTAAATATGTTGTTTGCAAGTTTCTAGGCTTTTGAAACCGAGGCTATAATTCGGCTTTCATGCATATATGGGAAAGATAAATATTGGAAAGACAGTATCGATGGAAAATTTGCCCGCGATATCACTTAGTTGCACTAGTAAAAAAAAAATAGTACTCCCTTCTAACGCCGTAAGAACTACTCCTCCTCCGTCTTAGAACACAAAGATTTCTGGATTTGGTCAAAGTTAATCATTCGATCAACTTTGATTATTAATAGTAAAAATAATAATAATATTTTACCAAGTATAAAAGATGTTGTTAGATTCATCACGAGATCATTTATGACAATATGTAATTCTTCATAATTAAAATAATTTATTTTTATGCATACCTGGCAGCTCTCTAGAAGCTCAAGACTTTCTTCACCGACCGATACAAGTCTTTTCTGCGCACTTTGTCCTCACTTGTGCGCACCCGGGAAGAACTTCCCGGTCGGTCACCCATCTAGGAATTGCTCCAGGCCAAGCACGTTTAACCTCGAAGTTATTTCGAGATGAGCTTCCGGAAAAGAAGTTGTAACTTGTTAACATGAGTATTCTATCAGTCCTATTAAGCCCTGAGCCAGGATGACACATACTCACCCCCTTAGAAGACCGACGTAGATGAGCTTCAAGAAAAAAAATTGCAACTTGTTGATATGAGTATTCTATCAATCCTATTAAGCCCTGGGTCAGGATGTCACAGATTGACTTTAACCAAACCCAAAAATACTTATATTTTTGTGATGGAGGAAGTATTGTTTTAGCTTACACATGAACTAACAATCAACCCATTTCATCTAAAGGCCATCTACTTCTTGTAGGTTGATCAACCTTTTATCTTAATCAATTAAAACCAGATGGAATATAACCTAGAAATGCTTATATTCTGGAATGGAGGAAGTATTGTTTTAGCTTAAACATGAACTAACAGTCAACCTATTTCATCTTAGTTAAAGGCCATCTACTTCCTCGTAGGTTGATCAACTTTATATCTTAATTTCATCAACTAAAAACTGGATGGAGTATCTTGCAAAGGGAGTTTATCGAATAGTTATACTTGGCTTAACTTATAAGCTGATTAGCTGAGAGTCATCCCTCTCTTTGAAACATGCCCTACTTATCTGGAAGAAATTAAATGCATTCATAGACATGATAACATTTTTTAATAGCTTGAACCCTGTAAAGAGGCTCCTTTCAAACTTGGGATAACACATGAATCTTAAAAATTCTAAACACGGCGATCTCCTGAGGTTCGTTTTCTCCCTATAAAATTTCATGAGTTACAAACTAGTTGAGGCCTCCTTTTGAACTAGAAAGTTTACATAAATCATATTTGAATTTCACAAGAAACCATTCAACTTCATTTCAAAAAAAATCAAGAAAATTTCGGCAATCAAAAAGATACCTTAATTAATTGTCCTTGCTATCATAAAAACACACAAGTAATAAAAAGGGTAGTTACCCAAAAATAATGGTTGTTCTGACGATCAAGGAGTAACAACCAGCAATCTTTTTTTTTTATTCTGTAACAACCAGCAATCTGAATATAATGAAAGGAGTAAGGCCATGTGTGCTCTCGATGACGTCTGACGTGGCTCCCTCACAGCTACGCATTTTTAGAGATTTTAATTGTTTCCCGATGCAGGAGTCTGCCATTCAACATAATAAGCTGTGGTGCCATGTCCTAAATTCTAATGGACCACGAGGAGCATGCACCTCGTCGCTCGGATCACATGCACATGCATTATGCCACCTCCTCTTCGATCTGTACGTACGTAGTGTCCTCCTCTACTTTTATTATACTTCATTTGCTGCAGCTACCTACGAATACTCTAGTATATCTGCAATCGATTCCAGCATCTCCATGCACCGTAGTAGCTTTATACAGCTCCAGATCTCAAAAGACAAGAAGCGGGGCTGCGTGGCCACTTGCCACTGGACAGCTTGATCGATCGACGAACTAAGCTCATCCTAGCACCAATGACATATACAACATAGGACCAGCTCCATCTGTCGGAGCTATCTATGCCTAGGTTTCTCATCGCCGGATTAACCCATCCAACTTTTCTCGCAAAAAAAAAAAAAACGACTGGATCACGCATGGTATGTAGAGACCATCATTTTATTTGCTCTTCAGGAATGCAGCGACAATTCTTTTCGAGCATGCATGCATGTTCATTCTCGTCACTGCAGATAGAAGCCACTAAGGGACCTTTATTTGGATAACTCGATCCAGTACCAGTTATTAAGATAACGATTCGGTTCACGCCACTTCAGAACGCATGAGAAAACTTCATATATAATAAACTTTTTTTTTGCGAATTTCATATAAAATAAACTGTTGGGACATGGTGACATGCATGCATATGGCCCAATTAATAGAATGCGAAATGCCAGCAACCCATTGTTCACAAATTGCTTTCGAGGACCTTGTCTAGCTTGATAGATAGAATCTGAGCTAAGGGCTAGCTCTCCACCATATCGATCAGTAATATCAAACGTTGAAAATATATAAATTATCACACTGTAGGAAGAACATATATTGGGGCCCAACTATATGTTGTTCTGATAATCTGATGCATGTCAAGCCCCTATAATAGTAGTACTTAATTAGTAGTTTTGTATTAGCAATGCGCGTGATTTTTATGGCAATGGCCAACTCCTATGTCTTACACAAATGAAATTAAATTCCCCTTTGAACGGAGGGAGTGACGAAGAAATGTATGGCACGCTCACAAAGTACACATATGTATGCTAGAAAAATTGCTTACTAATTGCGACTCAAAACGGTCGTAATCGGTGAGAAACGCATGATTTCTCAATTAATTTGATGCCAGGAAACGTGTGTGCGGGCATAAGTCTGCGTGGACGAGCTGTAGCAATGCCGTATCAACAGTTAGATGGATGGAGCGCGTCGGGCTGCTTCGGCACGGATGCGCACGCATTTAATGCGAGAACCTACCGAAAACGGAAGGTCAATGCACTGGCCGAAGCAGTACGTAGCAGGTTGACGAGGGATGGCAAATGGATAGAGCTGCCAGCGCTCGAATTTGACCAAATTTAGTTCATTTGAACCGGGCTAGTTGCACATATGTACTGAAAAATGCCCCTATCAGTAGGGATGAAAACGGTCGGAAACGATCGGGAAATATCTTAAACCACTTTCACTCGTATATTTTTACCTCGGAATCGGAATCGGAAACGGTTACGGCATCGGAAATAACAAAAAATCGAAAACGAAGTAATCTGAGCGAAAATATATCGATGTCGGTCAAAAATGATAGTTCACATCGGACAAGCGTGATGCCTATGTGGCGGCCAACTTATGTGACAGAAGACGAGGAGACAATATATTTTGAGACAATAGCGTTTTAACCATGATTCTAGACTCTAATTGCGTTTTTACCATCGATTTTCAGATTTTGCAAGATCACTATTGATTGCTTTCAGATTTTGCAAGATCACCATTGATTTTTTGAAAACTGATGGTAAATTCGCAAAACTATTTTGCAAGATCACCATCGCTTTTCGAAAACTGATGGTAAAATCGCAAAATCTGAAAACTAATGGTGAAAACATAATTGGAGTTTGAAAGGATGGTTGTTTTGCAATTGCCCCATATATTTTCCTATGTGTGTAGTGTAATCTTTAAGTACCATGTTTATATTTCTATCCAGTGATACGCTGCTACATACACACATATACGATCTGCATGCATGGATAATAATAAAAAGTTGAACATGATACTTGAACGAAAGTATGAAATGATCAAATACTCGAATGTATCGAGTGGAATGCTTCTAATAATCAATCTCACGCATATATGCTTGATTAATATCGGATAAATATGGAAATTTCGGTTGTGATTTTCGGTACATATGGTAATATGAGAAAACGGCCGGAAGAATGCCCAAATCATTTTTGAACCATATTTCATATTTGTCAATTCAAATACCGTCCAAATTCCATAAACTTTTGAATAAAACGGAAATGATCGGGAAAAAAGTGAAAACGGCGTCGGTAGTTTCGGAAAATTACCGTACCGTTTTCATCCCTACCTATCAGGTTAATTAATTAAGACTTCATCCAGGTTGGTTGTATTGAAGACTTCATCTGGATGGAATTCAGGATACAGGTGAAGAAACTCAGGTAATCAAAAAGAAAGCTTTAGCATATAACAGCAGAACATGAAGTAACTTTTATTTTATAATAACAAGGCTAAAGAGGAGATCACTTGAGCTGAAAAATGCCCATCCATGGGTTAATTCCTCCGTACCGCTACAATTAGCTATTAAGAGGCCTCCTTAACAAATCACATCGTTAAGAAAACATGAAATGTGTAGCGCAGTAGAGCATGATGCATGCTCCATGCGTTCTGCTTTGGAATCAACGAGCCCAGGAAAAAAAAACGTGCACAGGCTGGTCTGGCTCCCAGAGGGCGAAACGTGTTACGGATGATCCTCTGTGGCACGTTCTGTGTAGCGCTACGTGTGTAGATAGGCGAGACATGTACAGCGTAGTCGGATACTAGTACCTTGTCTATCGGAAGCGTACGGCGAGATGAGGCTCTCGTACGCGTTGATTATGTTGTCTCTATTTCGTCAGACGAGCTCGACTCGACTTGGATCCATATCCATCAAAGATTCATTCATTCATGAGCTCTCCGAAGATATCTACGTACTCTCTCTCTCTCTCTCTCTCTCTCTCTCTCTCTCTCTCTCTCTCTCTCTCTCCATTTGTGAGGAGAACAACGAACGTCGTAGTAGTTGGGGTTGGAGTATCATGAAAGCGCAGCGTGTCAGAAGAAATCTCATGCGTCCCTACCCAATAGATAATGTGACCAATTCAGGCCAACATGGTCCGATATCGGAGACTTGTATGATTCATCACACGATTGTTGGGGGTTTCTCATCTCTTGTCAAGTATCGTCGTGTCCGTTAACAGTTATCGTTTAGGAGCATACATCAAGCTGTCTATATGCTAGTTCCAGTAAAAAAAAATTAGTTTCATAACGTAAAATTTGTTTGGGATAAGAAGGCTTTGTTGTTGTTGTTGTTGTTGTTGTATCTCTTGGTTAGTCCAAGATCAAACTAATAACCTGCAGCGTCACATATAGGAGTAGAAAATTAGAGCAAGTATATATGCACACAAAAGGATGAAGTATATATAGTACTAGGTCGTATCACTGAAGAGAAGCTACTGTTGGGAGATGGATTATAGTAGAGGCATCTTTGAAGATGCGAGAGCCTCGAGCTGGTCCTCCAATGGTGGGTGCACAGCGCAGCACTGTTCGTTGCGATGTCCCCAATTATTGAGGAGACAGGGGGTGGTCCTAGCCATTCCCACATTGCCATTTTGGGGCTTTGCTGCTGCTGCCCCCACCACTGGACGCGTACGACAATGGTACAAGCTAAGCTAGCCTCACCCCTACTCCTCGTACATGCACATTGCTATTTGTGAACCACCCAACTTTAATATTTCAGAGATAATGTTGATACGCAAGTTGCTGATTCAAAGTAAGGCATCCACTCCCTTTAAAAAAAAGAGAGTAAGGCATCCACACTTAGTAATTGGTTATATGTATTAGCCAAGAACATGCTAGATCAACGACACTATTTATATACTGTTTTAGAAACAGTAGGAGTGAACCGCTTTAACTTTTGGTCGTTGTCCCGCGTATCATATTCTTGCAAGAAAACGAGCACGAGCAGCGATGGTGAAAATGAGCTGCCACTGGCAGTGCCGGTGGGGCCATGGAACCAGCTCTAGTGATCCCTTCATCGTCACATTCCAATTCAGATATATCTTCACAGCTGCTAAAGTGAGAGTCTTGTGCATGTGAATCTAGACGAACATAACAAAAGGTAGACACCTACACGGGGATCTACGGATTTCAAGCTTTTTTTAACATATACTATAGGAACGTATATATGTTTATGTTACTTTTTGCGAAAAAATATATGTTGATCTTTGGCTATTATTGTGCTAGTTTGACCAAAAGAAAAAAAGAATACCACACAAGACTATTTCGTGCCATCGTCCATCTAGAAATAGGATCTCACTTACGAAAGGACTTATAGACTAGTGATTACAAGAACCTCAGTAGCATTTGAGGTCCTGGATTCGACTCCCTGTGGGAGCAAATTTTCTAGGATTTAACGGTATTTGTGCTTTCAGTGGTAGGCGACGCTCCCGTCGACAGCGAGGTGCCAGATGTGATTTTGTTAATCTCGATGATTTGCCGGCTCATTCTTTAAAGTTGCTCATAGAGGTAGGTTTGGTGTACGTGTGTTCACAGGGATGAGTGTGCGTGCGTTATGAGTGTCAGAGTTGTACTGTGTAATCGCAAACAAAGAAATATGATCTCACTTTAATTTCTATTAATTAATCTGGTCACACAAACCCCTTTCTCTCTTTTTATGTGTTCGTTGTTTGGTATTAATACAGCCTCGGTTTCTCAATCCCTTTCAATCAAATTAAACGAAGCACTACATTAGGTGGATACAAGAGTTGGATGTTCAAAGCAAGGCATTCCACATTTAGTAATTGGCCTATTCGCGAAGGCCGACGAGCATGCTAGATCAACTTCAATTGTTTTACTTTAGAAAGCAAAATGCCAGAACCGAACTACTTTACCTTTGGCTGTCCCGCATATCATATTCTTGCAAGAAAACGAGTACTAGCGTACAGCCGCAATGGAGAAAACGAGGTATGCATCCAATGCCCCCCTTTCAAGGCTGATGGGGCCGGGGAACCATCGCTTGTGGTTTCTTCATCGTCACCTTCCAATTCAGGCATCTTCACAGCAGTAGCTAAAGTGAGTCTTGTGTTAACCTTGGCAAACGTAACAAAAGGCAGGCGTGTGTGGATCTACGCGCTTCAAGCTAGCAACATAAAACTGCTAAATGAATAAATGATGGTGTTTATTCCGCTTTTTTTATCGAAAGAAAAGAGTAATGTGCGCCGGATTATTAATCCTAATTTGTGCCATCGTCCATCTAAGAAATAAATAGGATCGCGCTTTTCCTTGGTGTGCTCACATATAACCCATTCTCACTTTTATATGCTTATTATGTTAAGCAGCTCAATAAAATGCAAACGGAGAGCAGTTGTTTGATCCTTTCACACCTACTGTATAGCATTGTCACAAACTTAGGCCTGTTCGTTTGTTTTAGCGCTAAATTTTAGAGGCTTCTAAATAAAGAGAATCTAGTATTAAATAAAGTCTAATGACAAAACCTTTTTACAGATGGGTACATCTTTACGAGACGAATCTAACGAGACTAAGTAAGCTATGTTTTGCTACAGTCATGATACAGTAATGCTACAGTAACCATCGTCTAACCACGGATTGCTTACCCTCATTAGATTCGTCTCGCGAATTAGACCAGGGGTTCTGCAGTTAGTTTTATAATTAAACTTTATTTAATACTCTTAAATAATAAGATTCTTTTTTTAGACCCCCACGAAACGAACACCCCCTTAGCTTCTCCTCGTCCCTTTGAAGTAAGTCAACCCTTTTTTGCAAACATTTAAGCAAGTCAAACTATGCATAGGAGACTAAGAGAGGTGTCATTTCTTGTCACGTGTTTGAAATGGTGAAGAACACGAGGATTCGGTAAGCTTAATTTTTGTTTGCCTACATTAGGTTCAGCCTGGTCCGTGAGATGCAATTAGCCATTGTTAGATCTTGGCTCCCATTAGAACCAGGGGTGTGAACAGGACCTCCATCTTGGCTTTGAAACGTGGAATTTGGGCAGCAATTACAGAGAGCTGCGATCACAAGAGGCTGGCTGATGTTCAATAATATGATGTCATAAATACATGATTAGTATGCACGCTCAGCTGTTAGGTTCTTGCCGAGGAACCAAGCCATCCCGGATCAGTTCCTAAACTCGGCACAAGTGTTGCATTTACGATTAATCAGTTGTAGGTGACGTCTGCCTCAACAGTGAGGCGTATGTGATGACTTCGTGACTCTCAAGATTGGTTTAGGTGAGTAGTCGTGTGTGTATGTATGGGTCCATGTGTATATTGTGTTTCATTAAAAAAAACATGATTAGTATATAATAGATTATTTTTAAGAGTATTTAGACTGTCAAAAGATTATATACAGTTATGCGGTTACATATTACATCCACGTTTGATTGCCTATTTTAATTTCACTCAACACGTGCTTGTGCGGACAACAAACAACAACTTGTGCCTTAGCCCGGCTCGTACGTACGTAGATAAGGGTTAGGCCAGAGCATACGGGCAATGTGATACTTTCAGCAACTCTCGTGAAATTCATGGCTTCAAATAAGATAGTAGTATATCGCACGGACACTGACAAAAATCACGCTCACTGACATGTGGCCTCAGGCCCATGCGTCAGTGACCGCATTATCCAAGCGGTACGTGAGAGGAACCGGTTGGTTCCACGGCACGGTAGTCACGGCCCTTGCCGCCACCTCTAGCTCGTACGGGAAGAAGCATTCAGTTATCATCACCATCACGAACAGCGAGTGGCACGTACACCGCCGGTCATGGTTGCTCTAAAGTCGTACCACGTACTTATCCTTTTCCCTTTCTTCGCTTATCCTCTGTTCCCATATCTAGACGTTTTCTTAAATCCCACGGTCACCTCACGAAGTTAACACCCTCGGCTTAAAAATGACGTGTCCGGACCATCAGCCAATCAAGAGTCGACAGATCACCTCCCGAGACGGCGACGCCCGAATAGGACGGTCCAAAGAAGCATTAAACGTCTTGCTGATCGCCCACTTGCATGCAAGGAAATACATGCACGCATATAATTTGAGCCAGAGGAAAAAAAAAATTGATGCTGCTACCAGAAATAGCACGCGATCCAGCGGACGGAAGTTTAGTCTGATCCGGATGCCAAAAACCTAAGACGCCACACTGCCAATTCCTTCCGATGTGTACCCAGGCCGGTGGTCAAGCGTACGATTAGTACTCCTGCTCCGCTAATCTGCCCCTTGAGATGGCCAAGAGGCACAGGGAGAGAGCAAGGGAGAGAGGCCGGAGGTGGGGCCCACACGGCTGGCTGGGCCCTGCTGATCTGAAATCCCGCACGCGGTTGGTGTGTAAGACAAGTGGGCCCAATGTAAAAATGGAGCCAGCGAGCACGGCCTGGATTAGCTTCGGTTGGCCAGCGGCGACGCCATGGCTCGTACGGCGTCGTCCGGCTCAAGGATCAGAGAGCCCGCCCTCCAGGTTCATCGCCCCCACCGCCCGCACCATCAACTAAAACTCGTCCTGCCAGCCACGGATTTCAAAACCTTGTGCCTCAAAACCAAACTTGTTGGTCCCCATGAATCTCGCGGCTATCTCAAAGCGTACGTACTCGAGCAAACTACGTACAGCTTATCCGTCTGGTACATCTTTCGTAGTTCAAGAGCAGCGCGACACGAGTCATCTAGCTAGCTAGGCTTTCGCCATTCAAAAGTGTCGCGCTCACGTCCCGGCCGGGGACCGCCTGCCCAGCGTCGTCGCGTTTTTTATGACGCGGCGACGAACGGGCGGCCGGCCGGCCGGCGGGGCCCGCACAGTGCATACTGGAAACGGAAACCTGTGACCTCTGATGGCTGCTGTGCCGGCGTGTGTTTCATGTGCCCCCGCCCTGTACTTGCTCTCGCCCATCCCGTCTCCTTGACGTCGACGCCACAACAACCACCAGTCGTGAAAACAACTACTAATACTAGTAGAGTGTCCATACGCAAAACTATAAATGGTAAAACAACGACTAATTAACCACACGAACAAAGCTGTACAGTACTGATCAAGCAGTTCGAGCCAGAGATGCTACAGTTTTCTACTGTTCACAATTCGATCCATCACGGCAGCCAAAGGAGATCGATCCATCTCGAGATTTCGGAAAAGAAGCACGCGCGCGCCATGATCCTGGTCACATGATTTCCGATAAGGTAGTCTAGTATATTTCTAGAACGGCATGAGGGGAAACAATGGCAATGGAAAAAAGAAAAAGAAATAAATGAACGTTTCAAATCGATCAACAACATGATGGCATCTGATCTTTGCGTGGAGGGATAAGGAAATAAAGGCTCAAGAAATGCTTTGTTTATTTTTGTGGCTGTAGCGATAGCGGCGGATGTGTCCCTCTTCTCAACTGTAGCAGTGAACATGTTGCAACGACCCTTTCAGAAGCACGGTAGTCTACCTTAATTGATTCCCATTAAAGCAAAGTCGTCTTCTCGTGCCAGTTGAACTGTGTAGATAGCACCAGTTACGAAACGAGGGTGTGCACATGCAGATTACCCAGCCGAACAATCTAAACCTACAGCAAGCAAAGCCTTGAGCAAGTAGTCAGTTTGACCAAAAGCCTAGGCGTGCGCTACGAGGAAAGGATTTCATCGTTCCGAAAAAGTTTGCGTGCAGAACCCCCAGGGACGCACCAATCATTGGGCGATTGAATGGCATGATGGCACCCGGAAGATCAAGCCTCACGCAAACCCGATTTAGAATGAAGTACTATGTATAGTATGTAATGGCCACGAGAGACACAGCAGTTTCATCCATCTAGAGAGCATTATGGTACGCAGTCGTACGCTTGAAGCAAAATCAAGCCTCTTGTTAGTCTAATACTATATAGTTAAACCTCTAAGACACATGCTGAACTAAAAATCAAACTCCACAACCTTTATGGTAAATGGAGGCTGCTTTCAGACATGAACCCAATTGTGTGGATGCCAACAGAGACAGCCAGATAAACATGAATCTATCGACAACAAAACAAAGACAAGAAGATAGTAGAAAGACAAGCAACCTGACAGCCTAAAAACAGTCTCGAAAAGACAGCTGCAAGTGAGACCAATTCCAGTAGGTCCCTCCATAAAACAAAAAAATAAAATAAAATCAATAGGTCCCCTCCGGAAGGCAGGGATCCAATGGAAATACAGGCAAATACACTGTAAACCCACGCGTCTTCGCCTCCACAGAGACCAAAACAAGAGAGAGATGCGCAACCGTAAAAATTAAAATTCTCGATGGAGTAATTAAACGGAGAAAACAAGAAGAAGAAAAAAAATCACATCTACCCGTTCCGTGCCTGGCCCGATCTGGTAAACCTCAGACCACCTCATTCGCCGGCGGATCCTCCTCGTATTCCCCCTTCCTTCCGAGTCCGGAAAGCGGCCACCGGCTACTTCCGGTGAAGCTACGACAACGACGCAGGTGCAATTATTCGCGTCCGTGGCATGGACCAATGGGGAGAGGCCGCAAGCGCGTGGCCCACCGTACTTGTGTTTTTTAATGATTCCTCCTCTCTCCTCGTCCTCGTCACCTACGTGTGGACAGGTTGGACCGATCCGGAACGTGCGGGCGTTAGGCTGCCCGCACTGGCCTCCGCTACCGCTTTCTTCAGCAAGCAGGTAGCGGAAATGGCCCTGCACGAGGGCTACGCAACCCTTTCACTATCGAAGCGGAAGACGCGGCCTCCGCTATTTCTAGTGACGTAGCGGAGTCCCGCTATCAGGCATGTGGGGCCCGCCCGAGTCGCCTCCGACGAACTGCTTCGCACGCGTGCAGGGAGGTCCGCCTGCCGGAGCTTCGCCATCGCCCCGCCGCCTGTTGCGCCCACACAAATCGAGCCTCGTCGCCGCCCGGGTCCACTCCACGAGCCTCCCGGGCCGCTTCCACCCGGCGGTCGCGGGCCTTCACGACGCCGCCAACGCGCTCGTCGGCTGGACGGAGCAGCCGACGGAGGCCACCAGCACGGCGTGGATCGGCGACGGGGTGACGCGCCTGGGCCGGGTCCTGGCGGGCCTCACCGACCTGCTCCACCACCCGCAGGCGGCGGCGCAGGACCCGCTCCTCCGGCGGCCGCGGCAGCACGGCGACAAGGCGGCGCCGTGGGCGGAGCGCCTCCTCGACGACCTCCTCCTCCTCGCCGACGCGCACGCCTGCTTCCGCGACGCGCTCCTGGCGCTCAAGCAGCTCCTCGGCGACGCGCACGCCGCGCTGCGTCGCCGCGACGCCGCGCGCCTCGCCGCCGCGCTCCGCGCCAGGCGCCGCTCCGACCGCGACCTGTCCCGCCTCGCCTCCACGCTGCGCTGCCTCTCCCACCGCTCCTCCTCCTCGTCGTCATCATCCGTCTCCGACTCCGGCGAGGCGGCGCTGGCCGACGCCGTCGCGGCCGCGACGTGCGCGGCGGAGATGGCGCCGCGCCGCCGGCAAGCTCGAGCAGAGGAACGGGAGGGGATTTTTAAATCGGCCCTTGTATTATCTTGTAATTTTTTATGATTTTCCTGTGTGTTAGATATTTTTTCGTATTTTGATAACTATTGTAAATGATAAAGGTATGAAGAAATATGTTTGTTAAAATGATATGGTAGTTGAAGATGGTTGAATAAAATATGTGATAGTTGAGATAGAGAACGATATAGAGGAACAATAGGTGCAGAAGAAAGTAGTATAGAGGAAAGAATCTTAATGACTAGAACAGAATATTCCTTTTAGAGAAAGGATATAGAGGAACACGAGTGCGGAGAGCCTTAAGTCAATAAACTGTTTGCTTCTACCATTTCTTCTACCTCTCGGTGAGACAGTGACGCTCCTCACTACTATAACTCAAACTTTTACCGCCCCTGCAGACCGTTCGCATCTAAACGCGATGACGGGGGGGCTTACTAGGTTGGCAACCAGGGCAAAATTGTACTACATAATTTGTTTTGGAACTCATATGGTCCTAGTTTTATTGCCTTACTTTTGATGCTTCTCCAAGCAGGAAACACTTTGAAACTCTATTATGATTGAAATAGCGGCAACATAGAGTTTCAGTTATACTCTAACGGTCACAAAAACTATTTTAGACACTTGCAGGTTTGCATCTAGAATGTCCACGAGTGATGTCCATAGGCATCAGGAACCTCGATCATTCGCGAGAACCAATAAATACCGAGCTATCAACGCAAGGGTCCAGTAGCACCCCTATAAACAAGCGTACATACGGGCTGCAGGTTGCATGGATATCAATTTCTTTAGGAATCTTGAGAAGCATGCGTATAAGGAGGTTAGGGAAGCAGCTCTTACGTTGCGTCCACCCTGCGCTGGCGGTCCCGTGGTCAAATTGGCTCTCTGCCGCAGGGGTTAGCATCTCTGGTGGTACAAGGATTGCTGCAATCTGCAACGCACGCCAATCTTCTAGGAAGCCGAGGATATTATGGCCTGCAAGTGGCATCCACACCACACCCATCAATTCATACGCTACAAGTTGTCAAATATAAAACAAAGATGACGGCGAAGAATATGCTGATCGAGTACACGGACAGCTCGCCAAGCCACAACGGCACTGTATAAAATATCACAAAAGGGTTGGCAACATGAGACAACGAGCAAGCCGAGGCAACGATTAAAAGAATTTCTCGTCCACTTGCCTCTCTTAGGAGCAAGCACCTGCATTTGGAAAACCTAGGAGCTCTCACACACGCTCAATGGTTTCTGTGGCGCCCATCATTTCCCCTTCTCCCTTCGCTATCTTATCTTACTATATTTTCTTAACCCAAGTTGATGGAGAAGAAAACTTTGACATCACTTTCGGGAGTTCAACCGCGGCACACGGGTTTGGCCCTTGGGTCGCACCAGGAGGCAGCCAGGGGGGCCAAAACTGTGCAATCTGTCGCCGTGGTCCACCACGAGTGATGACAGGTTTACCTATAATAGGCCTCGCGATGCAACTTGGCAAAGGGACCAAATCTTCGAGAAACCGGACCGGATTACCGGTAAACCGGTCGGTATTTCTGGTAAACCGGATCAAAAAATGAGAAACCGGTACAAATTGAAAAAGCGGAATAAAATGCAAAAAAATCTGAAAAAATGCAAAAAATTGAAAAGTTGCAAAAAATGAAACAAAAAATATGTAAAAAAACTAGATGCAATTTGAAGACCAATGGTGGAAACAAAACACGTATATTCGATCGTTTGTTCTCTCAAAAAAATCGAGTAAGGTTGCTGGTTCATAAAAAGGGTTTTTTCTTCTTCTTTTTTTCTTCCTTGTTGTACTCAGAAACTTTCGCGATTTTTTAGGCACATGAAACGATCGAATCTACGTGAATGGTTTCCACCATTGGACTGCAAATTCGATCTAGTTTTTTTACATATTTTTTGTTTCAAAATGTCTCAAATTTTCAAATTTTTTTAAAATTTAAAATGAAAAACCGGACTACCGGGTAAACCGGACCGGACCGGTTTTTCCGGTTTTCGCGAAAACCGGTCCGGTTTACCGCAGTAAAGTAAACCTTGCCTATGACTGCATGACAGCTAAGCAAGCCCTCCAATATCTTATACGAGGATCTGCTACTGTACTGTAGCTCGATCTGTTATTGGTGCATGATGCTTATGGTGATGATGCAGCTTTTACTAACAGGTGCTCGCCGACAACCCAGCTGGAATGACGAGTCCTGAATACTATGGTGGTGACTACTAGTCAGTCTACTGCTACAAGATGCAAATATATTCTTTCGTTTTTTTCCGAGCCGTCAGGGAGCTCATAGTTGTTGATTGCGTGGTCTAGGTACCATGGACTAGGGAAATGAAATATAGGAAAGGTTCACGGAAAAAGCACAAGCTTTACTACAGGTAAATGCATGAGATTGTACAGGAGAGTTCTGGTTTAGGTAGTGACGACAACGGTATTCGACACAAGCTCTATAGTGGAGAAGGCATGATGGCTATCAAGAAAAGAGGAGACACATCAGACCTGATTCCTATCCTCCTTTCACGTCCTATTCACGAGGCACACGCGGCATACTCACACGAGCCATTCAAACTGACCCACTCAGTTGAAAATCAGCACTAATCATCATCAAAGAAATTCAAGGTATCAGGAAAGTTTAAAATGAATTAGAATCTATTAGTAGCTAGCCCATTTCATTTAAATTACACAGTTAATAAGTACAGAAGTCCATGGAAAGGAACCTGATATAAAAGAAGCCCATTATTTACAATGTGTGCCTGTCATGTGATTTATGTGAGCATTTGATTTTTGCCGTCAGCAGACGTAGATGCAAACAATAGTAACCATAAATGGTAATGCCGACACAGTAGGATGCAAAGACAAAGGGCAAGTGGGCAGCCACTAGCCCTTTCGTCCACCAATCAGATTAGATAGGAAGACATCAAATCGAAGAGGGGGAAACAACGCTTTTGAAATAGCCCCCACACAACAAATCAATCACGTATGTCCCTAGCTTACTTTACAACCCAAAATAAACAGCTGACTAATTGATGCCACTTGCTCAACCAATCAGAAGATTATGCGGGTTTAATGGTTTGTTTGAGGATATTATGGTTTGCATGTCACTTCATCATGTCCATCCGGAAATAATTTTTCAGTAGTTAATTCTAGGTACTTTATTTACTAGGGATTTAACTAATAAAACCAACAGAGAAGACACTTCAGAAACAACCATGTAACGATACATTATTGGAAAGGTGCTATTGCCTGTACTTTAGTAGCATATATACTTGTCGAAAATAGTAGGTACACACTTGGGTGATTAAATAAAGAGGATACCTTCAACTGGGCGCCCAACGTTTTGGTGCAACAAAGGCACTTGCTTAGGCAGTCAGGTTACTGGGTTGCAACTTGCAGATGACCTCCTTTCTAGCATGGTGGGGGAAGGTCCCCAGTTGCACAAATACAACCCTCCCAGAGCTATCAACAGGACCGCACGGATAAGGTAAGGGAAGCAGCTGGGAGATGCAACTGATGAATCATGCAACTGTGTACTTGTAACACCTACTCTTGTGGAAAAAGGAGTTACCTATGGATGGTCCTAGCTCCTCTTCAACAACCCAATCTTGTATACCTGTTCGGCGTTTTAGAGTCTAAAATTTAGAGGGGTTTAAACACAAAGAATCTTGTCTTAAATAAAGTTTAATTACAAAACTAACTGCAGAACCCCCCCTCTAAATCGCGAGACGAATTTAACGAGGGTAGTTAAGCCGTGATTAGACGATATTTACTGTAGCATCACTGTAGCAAAACATAGATTAATTAGGCTCATTAGATTCGTCTCGTAAAGATGTACCCATCTGTAAAAAGATTTTGTCATTAGACTTTATTTAATACTCCTAAATAATAAGATTCTCTTTAGAGTTAAATTTTAGAGGGGTCTAAACGGTGAAACGAACACACCTAATTGGTTCACATTTCGCTCTCAGACATGTTAGCTAGGCTCTCAGCCTCCTTGCAAACCTTGGACCCTGCAACCAATAGCCAATGCCGGGCTGCCAAACAGGTAGACACCCATGTTTGACCCCTACTCTCCTAGGTTACAAACTGGGTAACGCTTTTCCTTTATTCTTTTGTACCATCATACTATGTTTAGGTCTCGAACGAAAGCAAGCAAACTGTACCAGCTTAAAGGTAAAGTGATTAAGCTGACTCATCACAGAACCAATTAACCTAAGTGCAGGATGGGGGCCACGCCCAGTTAGTTAAAAGTTTAAGCTGCATCATCAGACATGAGACCATGGTCAAAAACCGAACTCTGCACCTAGACCCCAGTGTTTTCGATTAGACAACGCACCACTAAGTGAATCTGCTTCCACAGGAGCAAAGTTTGTCTCTAGACATAACCCAGTCTTTGTGCAATCTAATGTTCTTTAGTTGCCCTACTAAAGCCTATGCCCTCAAATAGCAGCGACAAGAGCTATTATTCATATACCAAATCACCAAATGTGGAAACGCACTAGCACATATAGTGAGCATGTGGAGAATAAGTTGTTCGGTCCTTGCAATGGTGCAAATTATTTCTCGGTACTGTGGATGACCCATCAGCCCCATGCTCAAACGTGGTGCTTCTAGATGCACCACTTTTGTCCAATTAGATAAATCCTTCACAAAAGTGATCCTAATAGCATTCCATCAAAATCAGACAAAAAAGGAAGCATTGGACTTTTAGGGTCCGTTTGGCAAGCCGAAACGATTCGGTTTCTGGACCGAAACACTTGAATCGCTGCCAAAGGCTTATTTCCCGAAACGATTCGAGCGTGAAACGGAGCGAAACGTTTCGCTCTTTTGACCTGCGGGCGTGAAACACCCGATATGGTGTTCTGCATGTTGAAACGGCTCGCCCGCCTGCACCTCCCCATCGAAATCCATGAAATCACAGCAAATGCCATCGCCAGCACCTCAACGCGCCCTCAAAGCTCCTGCATAGTAGCCGCACAAATGGATCCACGTCACGCTCACCTGGTCCCAACGTACGTCGTATGTATTTTCCTTTTGCCTTTTGCTCCACAAAAATAGAATGATTAGTATATTACATTGCGTGCATTGGACATTAATTTTTTTCTAGTACAACTGATGCTGATGGCTGTGCGTGTTTGTATATTGGAGCATTTGGTAGTTGTAAGATTAATTGTAAAATGTAGCAGGAACAACATAGCTCGGTGAAGGGCAAATGAGTCATTTCAATATTTCTCATCTCTTTGTTGAAACTGAAACCAGAGAACTAGCCAAACGATTTCTTAAGTGATTCTGTTTCAGACATTGAAACGTTTCTGCCTTGAATCTGAAACGTTTCTGATTCTCGGTGAATCTGGAGCTGTACCAAACGCACCCTTAGTTAAATTGCCAAGCAATCAACACCCAGTAAAGTGATTCTTCCTGTCTACTCAAGACAGTTCAGTTGCTTCGCCTCAATTAGTTCCCCTAGAACCTAGTTCGTTTCTTTAACCTCCCCAAAGCAAACACTATACGATACGTAAAACACTGATCTCCAGCATATGTTAGCTTATTAGAGGCACAATGTGCAAAAAAGTTTCCCATATGAGCTGTTTTCTTTTCAGACGATCAGTTAGGATGCCCACTCCAGCTGGGAAGGGAGAATAGATGAGAAGATCAACTCCTGGGTTGAAATAAACAAAAGCTAGGGATTCAAACAATTCAATAGATTTGGTGATAGCTGAGGATTTTATTAGGGAAAGGAGCCCACAAGGTGGCTTCTGTGGGCTGTGCCGCTATTCTTTTCTGTGTGTGGAAAACAGAAAGGGGGATAATGGGGCGCACACACCATACGAGGTTATAAAGGTATAAAAAATGGTATCCTTAGACGTGGAGGATTGATATCCGTTCTTAGAAAGTCCACTACTCCCAGATAAAACAGGTCAGTGTAATATTAAATGTCCAGTCACGGATTATATAAGATTACATATATTTTTTTATAAAAACGGACCAGGCAGAGAATCAAGCATATGAAACACAGACAGTAAAATTTTCTTCAATCAAGATAACTTAAAGCTCATGAGTTAACTTGTGGTACCTTGGACTAATTCTAGGACTGAAAAAAACAGCACTAAAGATCGAAAACTTACAAAATAAATATGTTATTAGTCAGCAAAAGCAACTATTGCTTTCACCTTCTACAATAAGTACACAATACTATAGTATAGTATTTGTCTAGTGCACAGTTGTCATTTTTCTCGAGCATTGAGAATCGCATGATGGTTTACTAGCATTTTTATAATCGATGAATATCTTATAAAAGCCATCTGAAGTGTTGAACTGGTTACTGGTAGGTATCATCTCCCTATCGATCAAAGAAAAATGTTTTGTTTCATAAATCTTGTTCAGCTTAAAATTTTGGAGGCAAACATATCATTTATTTTAGTAGGAAAGCATTTGCATTTGTATTCGTACTATATGCATGTATGTATATGTGCCACGCCCTTGTCAGAATGTATTTGTGTCCTTGACCCTTAATGCAAAGAGGGTACAGGTCTCCACAATTCTTCCTCTCCACCGCAACAGTGTGAGTAAGCTTTCTAAATAACATTTTAAACCTAGGTATTGTCAGATACTTCCCTTGATGATACCAATTTACCATGTTCAAGCTACAATAAAACAACAAATATATTTGGGACGAAGTGTAACCTGCAGGGATACCAGCTCTTCATGTCTTCTATGAAGAAAACCCCTCATATGTTCAAACACGAGCCTTATATAAGGATGAAAATCTGCAAAATAAAAAGTCAGAAAGAATGATCTTTTTAGATAAATGAAGAACTGCAAGAGGGCAGAATGATAAGAACAAAGGTTGAAAAATTGCCATTTTTATGCGGCATAAAGTAGACAGCAGCAGCAGTACCCTCCCACTAACAGAATTACAGAGTAACCATTACATCCACTACCACGTATATTAAGTTTGACACCATGGAGCTAAACCTTTATGCTACACAGTTTCAAGTGCAAGCTAAAGAACCAGGTCATCACAGGAGTTAATCATGTTGCTACCATGATCATACGGTGCTGATGCTATCTACCTCTGACGCTTGCAATGAAAGAAAACAGCTAAGTTGGAGATATTTAGGAATGGTACGTATTTGTTATCGTTTGTCAATAACCACATACAGAACAACAATGATTGCATATTCAACTTACCTGATTCCTTAATAAATAGACAGTTCAGTGCTGAAAGTTAGACAAGGAACTCAACAAAAATAAACCAACCAGCGAACGAAATGAGCCCATGTAAAACTGTGCAACTATTGTGCCTTCGCTGAGTTTTCTGCATCTGTGACAGTAAGGCATGCCTGATAGATCGTGGATCCAGCCTTGAGTGCTTCTGAACATCCCGGTTATCCTCATTTGCTCATCCTATCATCTTATGTTCGAAAACCCATACAAGATTGCTCCAACCAAACACTTGCAAAGCCACCTTTAAGAACTTTTATAGATGGAACAATAGCTCAATCTCTCATATTTTACAAGGTACATAAGCAAGACTACTCACGAACTTGAAGGAGAGCGCATCCAAATTTAACTACTACATTTGTTCACGTAACCGGCAGACAACAGGGAGCTCAGGTTTACACCTATCCAGTTGTAGTAGCAGCCAAACTGTTATCGAGCCAAAATATTTTGCCCTGGAGAAATATCTGTGTTACAAGGACTACTAACAGGAAGATTGAAAGTTTAAAGCTCATTATCTGCAAATCATATAGATTGTACCTTGACAACGAATTGAGGTTATGTCAGGACCTGTCACATCAATGCCTTCGTCACTTAGTAATGTAATACCTGATGACTCAACAGAGAACGGAAATGCGACTGCTGGAGACATAGGTGATTTTGCCACTTTGATGAACCTGTGACCTGCGGAGAATGAATTTTATAGTTACTTCATCAAGAATTAGACAAGGATGGAAGTGAAACTGCTAATTCCTTTGTACAACATAAAGGGAGGAAAAAAATAATACAAATATTGAAATATTTTAGTGAGCATATGTGCATATTCCAATGCCTTCGTTAATTGATGTGAAGTACTCAGATTAAGCATCATTAAATGGTTGAATTTTTCTTTCAGAGCTAGTGGCTGTGTGTATTCATGTCCTGCCATATTTCCCACGATTGACATCAATTTGCCATATTATGATGCAGCACGTTCCACTCAATTTCAACATCTACCATAGTATTATTTTTCCAGATAAAAAAACAATGCATTTTTTAAGTTCCTTGTTTATCTGTGCTTCTGTGCACTTGCAGCACAGAATAAAACTCAAATGCAGGTAAGTTCTAAGAAAAAAAAAGTAACATGGTAAAGAATAACCATAAGTAGACAATATTGGCAATCAAAGTTAAGTGTAATTTTTTTAGTACATAGACATGGAGCATATCACACTGGTTGAAACATAGACGAAGATCCCAGCATTCTTATTATCTAAATAGGTATTGATATACCAGGATCGGTCAATGGTGAATGAAAAAGAGCACACAGGTTCCCTTTTGTAATTAGATAAATATCAAGACAAACCTGAATGAGACTCAAAGACTAGACGGATGGTAACAGCATGAGCCCACTGGACGCCTAGGGCAGCAACAAGATGAGAATCGAACCTTTCGGCACAGTTAGCATCATCCTTCCCATCAACTGCAGATGGTTTATAGAAGTGCTTTAGTCCAGTTCAAAAAAAAAAAAAAAACTGCACAAACATTGCTTTTATCAGAGGGAAATCCAAACCTTCAAACGAAAAATGGTGACCATCGTCATTACTTTGACTGCGTACTTGGTTTGTAACTACAACTGGAATTCTTGAGAACTCTGCTATCGACCTGTTCAAGAAAAGAAAGAAATAAGAAGGAAGGAAATCAAAGTTATTTTGACAGGATGAATATTCGTAAACTAAAACAATACAGATAAAATACTATGAATTCTAAGAGGCTGGGAAACCCACTTAAGAAAAGAAAGGGCCCATCTTAGAGGGTGTTGTCTGGAACCAGCTGTAGCTTTTTCATTCTCCCTGTTGCATACATGATGGAATGGATTAGATTTCTATAAGCTAATAACATAATTATTCAGCTACTAAATAAAGTAAGAACTTAACCTAAGCAATAACAAGATCATACAGAAACCGAAGTGTACTCACGTGTCTTGATCTAAAACAAAACACAGATACATAATAGAAGATGTGACAGGCCACTACAACTGAATTGACAAGTGCGACATAGCACAAACACTAGCCCTCTACGCCATAGCCCTTGTCTGCTGTAGCAATAACAAGTTAACAACCTAAAGTGATAGCATTTTCATTCGTTGATTGACATTCAAAGTTTATCTTATTGTTGGAGCCTTGGAGATAATGGTCATAACATCAACATACTTCAGTTAATTGGATCTTCTAATGATCTGGTTCCTAGAAAAAAAAATACTGCAAAAAGACAGCACATCCTGTAAAAGATACGACAGGTTATCTATTCTGCACAAAAGAACTAGACAGAGAAATTTTGCATTCATAGCTTACAATGACGTAAGAGCAGCCATGCTATCAACAAGGAGTAACTTCACATCATGTTGAAGTAGAGTCACCTTCATCTGTTCCAAACTGCCAAGAATAAAAGAGATCCCAAAAAAATGGGACTTATTATAGATCTTGATCTTTCTGTACATAAAGGTGAGGAGCATATACTTAAAAAACAGAATTCAAACTAGGAGTGCACTAGATGGTCCAGATCAGATCTGACATGTTCAACAATGTGGTACTAAATGCCAAATACAAAATTGATAAACTTTCAATCCTTAGTGTGCCTAATAACTAGAACCATCCTAAAAAAATCTTTCCATTGCTGGTTGATTTGTCGACTCAATAAAGAATGTTTGTTATCAAGTTCATTGATTTCAAGAACAGCTAACCTCTTGGTGAAATCAGCTAAAGATGTTGGCCTCATCACCAGGATCCTCCCAGCCATCTGCAAAATAAAGAAGGATATGAAACAACAGCCAAGAGTAGAGTAGGAACAAAGTACAAACTTAAAGACTCCCTAAACTAAGGTTCTCACGAATAAAAAGTGAACTATAGAAGACGATGATTGAGAACCTTTTGCGCCAAGCCTTCTTGTCGGAATATTTGAGGAAAGCTATTCTGACCGATCTCAATCATCCTGCAACATATCAATGATACATAAGAATTGTTAAATAAAGGTAGTTCTTAAATAAACACTTGAAAGTAGTGAGCGGTAATCAGAAACTTTAGCTACCTCCGTGAAGAGAACTTTGATTCCGTATCAATATACACAACTCGGCCATTCAAACCTCCATAGCATTCCGGTAATGCTGCTAATAATGCAAGCTTAAGGCAGAACTGCAGCAAGTGCAAAATCGTAACTTACAAATTGGTAAACATACAAAAAAAAAGTGACAGAATAAAACAGCAAACAATACAGTGTACCACTGGAATCATCAGTTTAACATGCTTGAGATTCTCTCAAGATGAAACAATATAAAAACAATTGGAACATGAACGATTTAACTTTGTATGGGTAAACCTGGTGAATGCCTATGGAATTGCAATAACTAAGGAAAGCTCAAGGAAAATATTTCAGTATGAAAATGACAATTGAGCAGTAGCTTCAGTCAAGAGGTCCAAGGTCATTGGAATCACAACGCAGCAAACTGTAATGTGGCACCACATCATACGTTTATGATACAGAAGGTTCCTTTCCTTGCTATACTGGTGCGTGAGAAATTGCACAGGTAATGTAGTCAGCCAGACGCATGGTTGGGAGTGGGACATATTCACAAACACATGGTGCCCACATAGGTGGCGTAGGCGACCAATTCGTATTTTCCCCACAGAAACACTAACGCTAAGCGGTGAGCAAATTCAGTGCAAACACCCAAAACCAGAAGTTCACCTGCGTTTTGCCAATTCCCGACGGCCCAACGACCTCGGTGAGCTTTCCCAAGGGGATTCCTCCGCCCAGCGCCTCATCCAACCCGACGAGCGTGGTGGCCAGCCGCCCACCTCCTCCTAACCTGGCGCGCTCCTCCAGAAGCGCAAGCGCCTGCGCAGGTCGACGCAGCATAAGCCCAACTCAGACCGAAACCCCGAATCCGGTACGGCGAGAGGCGGGGTGGGTGGTAGCGGTGGGAGGTACAGGTACCGTCTGGCAGGGAGGGCATGCGACCTCGCTGACGTGGGCGACGGCGGCGCGCGCGGTGGGGAGGCCGGCGTCGAGGACGGCCATGAGCTCCACCTCCGGCAGCGACAGCACGTCCTGCATAAAGTGCAGGCCCGAGGGGGTTGGTCAGAAGAGGTGGGGTTTCAACGGAGACTGGAAGGGAGGAGGCGGGATCGGGGCTGACCTTGGCGGTGGTGAGGCGGCGCGCGGCGAGGAGGTGCGCGAGGTGGGGAGGCAGCCGCATCTCCGAGACCGGCCTGTTCGCCATCGCGACCGCCGCTGGAGCTCGAGGAGAAGGAGAAGGGGTTTGGGCCGTTTGGCCGTTTGGGGAATTTTGGGATTCGAAATGTTTCGCTTGCGCGCTTCCTCGGCGGCGACGAATTTCCTCGATCCGTCGATGCGGCAGCGCTGTGCTCTGTGGATATTTTCGTCACCATCCGATCTACCATCCAACGGTTCAGAAAAAAAAAATACTATGCAATATCATACGGTATTTTTTCTTTATCACAATGTAGTCTCTCTCTCTCTCTCTCTCTCTCTCTCTCTCTTTTTGAACTGATGTAGCCTCATTTTTTGGAGGCAAAAAAAAAGGGAAAATGGAGGAAACTGAAAGGAAATTGCTGAGAAAAAGCCCATATCGAAAGTTCGCAGGACTCAGTCCATTATAAGTATTTTTTTGGGGATAGATCGGCCCATTATATTGACGAGCCCAGTAACAGCCTGACAGAATGCTGCCCAGCAACTCACCAGTACCTTTTTTTCTTTTTCTTTTTTCGAGCTTAAGATCACCAAAGCTAACAAGCAGCACGAAAAGAATTGCTCGGAGGATTCTTGCCGCTCCGTCGTCAAGGATACACAAGTAGCGAAAAAAGAGAGAGAAACTTTGTAACTCGATATGGCAAAGGATGAGGTTTTACTGGAACGGAAATGCAGATGAAGGTGCGCAACAGTTTCTATCTTTGGATCACTTCAGTTGCTGGAAGCCTCCTTTGAGCAAAAAATCATGACAAAAGGTTGCGTTTCAAAACATTTGAAACTGGTACATGAACTGAAAATGTGCTTATCCAGACTCATCATATTCCTTTTCATTATGTTCGCTTATGAGTTCCAAAACATGATCCCTCATGGTTGTTCTTGCTCAGGCAACTCTGAAGAAACACTAGTACTATTATACTAGAAGTAATAATGGATGCTATATATTTGGAACAACAATGATTCGGAACAATAACCTCTATGAACAGCCAGCCGGTCATACACTGAATGCACACGATTACTGTTACAAAGGACTAATAGTACATCTGATGGGTAGTGCCACGTTAGGAGCTCAATTCCTACAGTTTAGGAGCTCAAACTGATCCTGGACCATGTAAAACAGCTTCTGTGCTTGTCTTCCTCATACCATCACCAAGTCAAAAGATCAGGGCACCAGCAAAAGACGTGCAAGCGCTCACTTGAGCAGAAGAGGATGACTTTGTTCCATTGTTGCCTCCCTTGAGCAGCGCTCACTTGCTCCTTTTCTTGGCCTCACCATACAAAACAACTCCTGCGACTGTAATCCCGTAGCCTAGCATCCCCACAACTGTTACCGGGTTTCTGAATATCAGGATGGAGACCACAACTGCAACGGCGCCTTTCGCATTCCCGAGAACCTGAATGGAAGAAGCACATAAATAATTTGATTACTTGCAATGTAACTCATCAATCTGAAATTTTCCAAGCTCATTTGATGCAACAGGTAGTGCGGTGCAGAGCAATGCAGAAAGAAAGAGGAGTGAATCACCTGAAGAGTCAGGGGGCTGGTGTGCTTGGTGACCAGGAAGTTGGTCAGGTTCACAAAGTAGGCCAGCGAGGAGTTACAGATGAGTATCCAGATGAAACTGGGGTCCTCCCGAGCGAGGCTGACTACCACGCCAAGCGCATCCCGCTCCATGATCAGCGTTGCTGGAACCAGCAGAGCGACGGCCACCGGAGCCATGTAACGGAGGAGATCCATGGAGTTCATCTTCTCCCTGCACACGAGCAAAACTAATTGAAGCCGGCCTGAATCCATTTTAACATTGACTGATGGAGTGGTGTTTTGCTTACTCTTCTGATGATAGCAAGATCCCCTGCAGCACGGTCTTGAGCGCCCTCCCCGCGGCCGCGCCCACGCACATTATGAATCCGAAGAGGTGGAAGCTCGGCTCGCCCTGATGAAGCACAATGTATGTAGCAGAAGAACCGTTAGATTGGTGAAAAAGCTCGGAACAATTCCAATTTCGCGATGAATTTGTTTGAAAGAGCTGCCGGACTTAGCTGTTTTAAGCCAGTTCTGCACTATAATCGAATCTGCATTGTACGAATCCGCGGAAGGCAACCAAGCCCAAGCGAAATGAAGCGATTGGGGGGTACTAGCTGGAGGGAGGAGACAGGCACGCAGAGCGTTACTTACCCCTGTGGCGATGACGACGCCGGCGACGACGGGCAGGAGCGCGGCGTAGGTGGCGCATGCCTCGGTACGGGCGGCGACGGCGTAGGCGAGGACGGCGGTGAAGAAGGGCGTCGTGGCGCCGACGGCCTGGTTGAAGGAGACGGGGAGGTAGCGGAGGGAGACGTTCCCGGCGACGACGGAGGCGCAGAAGACGGCGCCGAGGACGGCGACCCGGGCGAGCTGGCCCCGGGAGCGCGCGCCGGCGGCGCGGGTCGTGGAAGAGGAGGAGGGGGAGGCGGCGTGGGCGAGGCAGGAGAGGAGGGCGCAGGCGGACATGTGGCAGGCGGTGAGGAAGACCGGGAAGCGGAAGCCGTAGACGGAGAGGAGGTACTTGTTGAGCAGCAGCACCCCGATGTTGGACGCGTACCACGCCGCCACCAGCCCCGCCGTGAACAGCCTGCCGGAGCCGGCCGGCTTGGTGGAGCCCGTGGTGGACACGGGGAGCGCGTGGTGGTTCTCTTGCTGCCCCATCCCGGATGCGGAGGCGGAGGCGGAGGCGGAGCCGCGGAGCTGCGGGCTTTGGAAGGGGTCAGCAGCTGGCGACTCGAGTCGAAGGAAGTACTACCGTTGCTGCGTTAATGGCGTGTCAAGGGTGGGCATTAGAAGCAGAACAGCGGGCCACGTGGCGTGCGGGGGCGGTGATTCCCTTTTGTTCTCGCTTGTTTGTGATGCGGGATGCGGACTTGCGCTACCGTTGAATCCACGACACAAACGCTGCCTCTCAGCATCTCAGACATCGAAAACCTTAACCGGAGTACGGCATCTTGTTTACTCCCCTCTGTAAGTCAAGTTAACAAACATCTCAACACTCGACGAATCATCATCGATCGCTAAAAACAAACATAGAGAATAACAGTTTCTCCTTGATAGTACAAATGAATATTTCTTCTCCGAGAGCTGGGCTTTCACCGTTCCTGTTAACAAAATGATGAACAGTACAAACATTTTTACCCCTGGAAGATCAGGTAAGTCGTCAACTACGACCGACAGCTGCTCCATCATCACCAACATCCCGTGCCCCGAGAGAGCAACAGGGGCTACCGTGCAGCGGCAAACACGAACCATGGACGGATTAGTTTATGGGGTTCCTCCGTTCCGTACGGTTTGGGATTTTGCTCCGCCAGCTTTACAATGTCACGATGGTGCCATTGGTTTGAACTGGTCTTTACTCGCTGGTTTAATAGGCCAGGTGATCCGCGATAGCCCGTGCACGCAGCGGCACGATCTGTCCTGATTCATTTTATATAAAAATTATTTATACGCTTTGTGATGAACACGAGAGGTTTTCTTTTTTCGGAAGTATGATGAACACGAGAGGTTGATGGATGTGATCCGTCAAATCTTGAAGGCGAGTTCGCAGTTCGCACGTCCGTACATCATTGTCTTCTGGAAGGAATATAAATATATCATTCTATAAGCTCCCAAACAATATGAAAGACAAAATGAAATGGCGTTCTATATTCTGTGCTACCCTGTATTGGTGTATGATTTTCATATCTGCAACTCCAACTGTACCGAGTAACGAGAACAGCATTTGACTTGTCCTGAGAACTTTTCTAAAAAAAACTTTGTCCTGAGAAGTCGCATTCTCTATGGGAGAAAGTCCGTTTTGCATCGTGGGCTGGAGACCTGCCTGATCCATGGGCTGTCACTAGAACACCCTAGTAGGCCAGTTTTTTGGGCTTATTTCTAGGAAGGCTTTGGGCAAAAAGAAGGCTGTGGGCTAGTTATGCTGGTATATCGGGCTGGTCTAAGTAAAAGGCAACACTCCTGATTTTTTTTATTTTTAATCTATTTTTTAATTATATTTTTATTAATAACCGCCCGTTTCCAAAATTTGCAGAACTAGTCGCCTAGTCGCCCGACAAAAAGATGATTAAGCCTTGTCGCTCGACCAGGGGCGATTTATGCCATAATCGCCCTTCAAAAAGGCGATTAGGTGTTGGTGGGGCCTAATCGTCCGGACAGCGGGCGATAAGACGCCTAGGCTACTGTAGCGAATTTGCTACTGTAGTAAATTTTTTATTTTTCGAATTTTTCTGCGTTAACAACTAAGCCTCCCAAAATCTAAATTAAAAATACTTTTACACATCTAAAGTCAATGATGATTTTAATGGTGGTGAATAATATGTTGATGCAACCATTTTAACACAGAACAGCCTAAAAATTGTTGGTAGTTTTAAACTAAAAATCTCTAAATCAGGCTAGCTGTTAAGCGCTAATTGAATTTTTAGACCATCTTAATCTTCTCTAAAAATTAAAAAAAATTTACCTAAATGCATTGTTTCCTTAGTGATACCAATATTTTTTTTAGCGTTAGGTTTCATATAAAATATTTGAATTTAATTCGAATTCGAATTTAAATTTGAATTTGAAAAATAAAAATTTGCTACAGTAGCAAGTTCGCTACAGTAGCCTAGTCGCCCGTTGAAAGGGCGACTAGGGTCTTGTCGCCCGCTGTCCGGGTGATTAGGCCCCACCGACACCTAATCGCCGTTTTTAAGGACGATTATGGCATAAATCGCCCTTTGATCGGACGACAAGGCCGAATCGCCCCTTTGTCGGGCGACTAGGCGACTAGTTCTGCAAATTTTGAAAACAGGCGGTTATTAATAAAAATATAATTAAAAAATTGATTAGAAATAAAAAAAATTCCAACACTCCTCTTCTCAAAAAAGAAATGTAAAGGGCCACACTGGGCCAGCAGCAGCCCAACACGTTTTTGCATGTCAGGGATCAACGTTTCGTCCGAGCCGAGGCTTCCCTGCGCGGTGCCCCAGCCCGGTCGAGCTCGCCAGGAGGAGGCCCCGCAGCGACCGCAGCGACCGCGAGGAGCGACCCGGTCGGCGGAACACGGCTGGACCGCACCTGTTCGTGACACGTGTCGCCACCTGAGGCAGCTAGCTCTCGGCTCATCCAGATCCAGTACGGCGCCATCGCGTGCAAAAGGTACTGTACATCTTGTAGTCTGGCCGCCGTGCTGTCGTGCTGACTTGTGCTCGGTCGGACGCGATCGCGTGGTGCGTGCGTGCATCGGAATGCCGCCAGCAAAGGGGTAACAGCGGCACACGAAGTTGATTTCGTGCGTGACACGACAGCGGCACGAGGCGCGGGCGGAATATCCCCGTGGGCCCGATACCCAGACGTGACGGACCCGACCAGAAAAGGAGTCCATGACCGACTCGGCTGCTGCTTCACAAGCAAGCAGCACTACGAAACCGCATCGAAATTTGGGTCCGGGCCGTCGGGCTCTGCTCTCCGCGCCGCCGCGTGACCACGGCCATATAAGCCCTGCCCCTGGCACGCCGCGCCGCCGCGCACCCAACAACGCCACCGCCCTACCAAACCAAAGCAAACCAAACCAACCAACCAACGCTTGCACGAGCCGCGCGACTCGAGGTCGAGGGCTTGCTTGCGCGCGAGCTCGCGCGCAACGGCCGCCGCCTCCACCGGCTGATCGGACCCGATCGCCGGCCGACCAGCGCCGCCACGTGCCCTACCTGCGTATTAGCACAGCTACATCCCCAACGCTCTCGCGCGCGGGGTGGCGGCGGCGGCGGCGGCTGGTTATTTAGTGCGGGTGGCGGCGGCTAGGGCGTGGTGATGGCGGAGGTGGACCCGGAGGCGACCGCGGCGGTGCTGTCGTACGCGGTGCCGGTGATCGCCGACGAGGCCGCGGGGGCCGGGGAGACGGCGGCGGCGCTGGCCGCGCTCTGCGACGTGCTGACGGTCTCGGGCGCGGACCTCATCGTCTCCCTCCCCATCGCCGTGCTCGCCAAGCGCCTCCCCAAGCTCGTCGCCGCCGCGGGAGGAGGGGACGGCGACGTGCCGCTGCTCGCCGCGCGCGCCATCGCCGAGGCCTGCGAGGGGGCGCCGCAGCTGGCCCCGATCTTCACCAAGTACGGCGCCGTCAAGGCGCTCTGCGACAGGCTGCTCGCCGTCGACGACATCGAGCTCGCCGAGGAGGTTGGTTCACTTCCTGTCTCACCCCCGCATTGATCCACTCACTACTCTGTCCCCATCATTGTCGTTGAATTAAACCTAACTAAACCCCACCTTAAACCCTGTCCGGTTGATCTTGATCGTGAGCTCGTGGACTCTATTAATCTGAATTATTCCTCTAAAGGAATCGTACTGTTCCGTTACTGCGTCGTGTCACCAGACTGCAATTGATCAGTTGCCTAATGTGCTGCATTTAATTTAAGTTGGACTGAGACCACAGCTTCCCTGAAATTATGTTTGACCACCCTAATTTAGCCTCGCTTGCCCTGCAAATGGAGCTCTGAATTCTGAACAATGTGAAGTAAAACATCTCCTCCTTTGTACGAGACTGCAATTAAGTGAATTAGTGCTGACAGAATGAATGTCAAGATTCTGCATTTGTACTGTAGGAATAGTTGTTGCACAGTGACCAAACTTAGGATTGAAATTGGCTCGATGGCGGTATATAGTTCACACAGTCGGCTGAAAAATGTTTCGAATCATTGTTCAATTTGCTAAAACTCGCGTACTGAGATTATTACTGTTATGGCAGTGGACATCCACTGCAGTTGGCCTTGACTGACAGAATATTCGTTGCACTGTCCTGCATTAGAATACTATAGTACATATTTATAGTTTATTATTACTTGATTTCTTTGTTAATCCGCCTACTAATGCGGTGAAGTATGTGATCTTGTTGTTTGACTTCCTTCACCTATTGTTCGTATGCTGTGATTTGGTGCTAAAAGAGGTTTCCTTTTGTGTTATGCAGTGCTTGCGAGCTCTAGACTCGTTATCTTTGGAATGCCCCGACGACTGCCTCCGCCTTGGGGTGGCAGCAGCTGTGCTCCAGTTCTTCGATTTCCTTTCAATAAGCAAACAGGTAAGGCACCGGAGTATATGTTTCATATGTTGCTCTTGCTCTGCATTGTTTATCTGCTCTTTGCGTATGTCCCGTGCTCACCACCTGTTTGTGGAAATGCCTACAGAAAGTGGCACTTCGGATTGTCTCAAATATCTTCAATGAGTATGATGAAGATTATGTGGCTACAGCCATGGAGGCTGTGCCCTCTCTGTGCACCCTTCTGCAATCTGCTGATAAGACGGTACGAGTGTTGCAGATTACACGACAAGTTGGAATTCATTTCCTTCTGTGTTCTTGCTTTTAATACCGAGCAACTATGTTGATGCGCCGTTGATCATTGTTGATGCTAGGTTCTTGGATCCTCTATATCGTGCTTGGCAATGGTTGCTGCTGGCGCTTCAGGAAATGTTGAACATATGGGTAAGCTCTGTGAATCTAATGTGATCGAGGCAACGATGAGCTTGATGAATAATGGTGGTTGGAAGAGCCTCAGTGACGAAACATCAACTGTATGTCTCATGATACATTCTTGGTCATCAGCATTATTATTTTCATAGCTTTAACACATGAGGACTAATGACTGAGTTACATATGACAGGATATCCTTGGTCTGCTTAAAAATATTTCTTCTGTCTCTGCAAAGGCCGTGAAGTCTCTTTTCGAGTTAGATGTTTGTGAGTTGCTTAAGGAGATGATAAGTTACTATAGTTGCTCACACGATGGCAATGATAAGGTACTCTTTTTTTTTTGGTTAACATAGAAATTTTGTGATCATGTACCTTTGATGAGGTTCATTAACTTTTGTACTGACTTGCAAGTTCCAAGTGTTGATGCTTGTTAGCATCATGTGTCACATGTTTATGTCAAAATCTGAATACACTTCTATACGCTTTTAAAGTATAGCAAAAGGGGCATCTCTTTACATTCAGGTTTCCTTTAGACTGTTCTTTTGTATGTGTCTGTGATGTTACATGATAGTAAGATATGTGGATTCCATTTACATGAATGTTACTAATGGGCATCTTTGGTCTCTCATCTCTTGACATCATTTGATTTGAACTGCAGGTGAAGATGCTTGTAGATCTCATGTACCAGCTTATGCCACCTCTTAAAACATCTGATCAATATTCTGAACTAGTTATTGCAAAGAAAAATGTCATCATGGAACAAAGAACATATATCAACCAGCTTGCTAGCGTTGCTACCCTTATAGTACAGGTATGAGTTCTCAGTCTTATATTGGACGGAGGTGCCTCCACTCGCTTGACGTACATATTTTTGTTCTCAAATGTAGGTTGCAAAATCTGCCGCACTATCATCAATTTGCTACAACTGTGCTGTTGTCATCGGAAACATTGTTGAACTAAGCACATCTGATTTCTTGATGGAATTACAGAAGATTGTAAATCTCTCAAGGTGGAATTTCCTCAGAATTTTTTTCCTTAAATAAGATTTTTCAGCTTTGAAACATGCTGCCTTAAGTTATATTTCATTTTGCATGATTGTTCATGTTTATATTGTCTTTGAATCAGCTTTCTTACTTGTCTGTTGGCCCGCAAAAACCGACATGTCGTATATGAGACACTCAAGATTTCAAGGACCCTACTGACAAAGCACAAACAGTTTTTCTTTGAAACGTTCACCAAGGAGGGTGTAAAGCATGCAATTTGTTCAATAGTATCGCAAGAATTAAACAATCACCAATCAAAAAGAAAGAATGAAGTGGAAGAAAGTTGTCTTTGCTTTTACCTGGACTCAGAATCTTCCTCGACGGATGAGGCATGCAGGATTGAGGACAATGCTATCATGAAACTAGCAGAAGAGATAAAGACAAGTTTCTTTGCAGTTAAAGGAAGCAAAAAATCTCCAAACAGGATTGGTTTGGCTCTTCAAATTGTGAGAGATTTTTTTGCTAGGTTGAATGTTCATTCCATGACGCCCCCCATTGAAAATCCAGATAGCTGCAAACAGTTGTCTGATCTTTCAAGGAGATTATTGTCAGACGACCTGCCAGTTACTTCTACTTTTGAGTTTGTAGAAAGTGGGTCTATCAAATATTTGGCAGATTATCTCTCAAACGGGGCATGTTTCTATGAAAATCTGAAGAATGGACAGGAGTTAGTAGGACATATTAATGAGGTGCGGAGTCGGCTCCAGAAATTCACTTATTTGGCTCTCACTAGGTCCAATGAGAGCTCAGAGAAGCCCCTCGCAGTTTTAGTGGAGAAGCTATTAGATGCCTTGCACATGTACTATGACAGTTTTCCTGTAATGCTGTCTGATGAACAGTGTCCGCGCGAGAGCATGATGATTCCGCTGCGATTTTCTGAGGATCAGGAACGAACGACTCTGGAATTAAAATTTCGAAAGTCGCACAGGGAGAAGGAATTGGATAAGTACCGTAATGTTCTCTCTGTTGATCTTTTTTCAACACCTGATGACATTGAATCAGTTCTCTTGCCTCACATTTGTAAAACAAATGACCAGGAACCTTCATCCAAGGTATCGGCATACACATGCTTGCTCTAAAAGTATTTCTTTGCAATAACTAGTATTTACCCTAGTGTTTTGTGCACTAACTAATACTGAGAATAATGTCTCTTTCTTACCACACCAGTGCAGTTTACTTCGTGAATAATTTGTCCCTTGCGGATGGATTTGCATGCTTTCACGTTTCTCTTCAATATCATAAACTTTCATGCAAAGTTTAATAACTCCCTGTTGTTGCTATGATTACAGAACCAAGAGAAAGAAGCAAATCAGATGACGAAGTTTGTTGAGTCCAAAACTGGTAAAAAAGCAAATCTCTCTCTTATGTTTCAAACCTTGTGATTACCTTATGCTCTTTTTTGGCAGATGCCACATTGATTATTTGGTTGTCGGATGATTTCAAAAGAAAATGGCATAACACTTTGTTATTCTCCAGGTGACAGGAACAAATCATTGAGACTGACATTCTCTTACCGTGGCACGATACTCCCACCATCCGCAACATTTTTTGAGTCAATCCTCCGTCTGATGGACAAGGTACAATCAGATGTCTTGATTGACTCGTCTTTCTGGGATGAAGAACACAAAATAACATATAGAAGGAGAAACAAAAGGGATGAAATCTCTTCTCGAAATTCCTATAATACCCTGTTATCTCACATGCATGAAAACCTTCAACAATCTTGGCTAAAAGACCCATTTTTCTCTACCACACTAATTGGCAAGCTTCCTAGTGATCTGGATGAGTCTGATCCATCGTACAATATCTTGTTCATGCTGAAAGTTCTTGAAGGACTGAACCGGCTGTCGAATCAACTGTTAGTGGATGATCAGATAGGCAAATTTGCCGAAGGCACTCTACTAGATATGAACGATCTTAAGGTGCCAATTTATCCAATTCCACGGCATCAGTTCATGAGCAATCTTCTGACAAAGAAGCTAGAGCTGCAAATGCAAGATAGCTTGTTTGAGGATGGCCTCATACCCTCGTGGTGTGTCTACCTGGTCGAGACTTGCCCGTTTCTATTGTCCTTTGACACACGATGGAAGTACTTCTGCTTGACTGTGCATCGCTCATTCTTGACAAACCAGGCTAACAGTTCTTCAGAACAGATTGACAGTAGTTCAGACCAGGTCAATAGTTCTGTGGACCAGGTTAAGAATCCTCCACAAACTAAAAGGTACAGAGTAACACGAAGTACTATCCTTGAAGACGCTGCATCGTTGATGATCAGTCATTGTCCAAGCAGCAGAATAATTGAGGTGGAATTCGATGGAGAGGTCGGGACTGGGCGAGGTCCAACATTTGAATTCTACACTACAGTCAGCCATGAACTTCAAAGAGCTGGGCTTGGAATGTGGAGAGGAGACAACGGTGCATCTGGGTTCATTCATGCTCCTTTTGGATTATTTCCGAAACCGTGGTCTTCATCCAGTACATCATCACAAGGGATTGATTTTTCTGAAGTGATCCATAAATTCAAGCTTCTTGGCCATCTTGTAGCAAGGGCAGTTCTGGATGGACGGATCCTAGACATCCCTCTTTCTAAAGCATTTTACAAAATCATGCTTGAACAGGTAATTCTTTCAGCAATCATCCTTGTCGGTCTCTTCCCTCCACTATTTACTCATTCTGATTCCATCTCCATTTTTCTGATCATTTGTATTTTTGGTTTAGGAGCTCAATATCTATGACATCCCATTGATTGATCCTGAGCTGGGCAAGACAGTAATAGAGTTTCAAGCACTTGTTAGCAGGAAGAAGTTCTTGGAGACATCTTCAATACAAACGTCTAGCCCTGCTGCTGATTTGTCCTTTCATAACGTGGCACTGGACGATTTGTGCATTGACTTTACTCTTCCTGGAAATCCTGAATATGAACTTGTGCCCAGAGGCTCGGATAAGATGTTGACTCTTGACAATTTGGGGGAATATGTATCTTTGGTTGTTGATGCGACAGTGAAGAGCGGAATTGCCACACAAATAGAAGCTTTCAAGTCTGGAATTAATGAGGTCTGTTTTTCATGGGATAGAACGTAATGAACTCCTCTCTGCTTCTGAGAAAACAACAAATACTGATTCATGTCTAGTGCTTGCAGGTTTTTGCTCTTAAGACCCTCAAAATGTTCACAGAGGAGGATATGGAACGCATACTATGCGGCGAACATGACGCTTGGGCAGTATGCATATTTCTCAACTCATTTAATATCTGAAAAAGGTTGGTTTAAAAAATTATGATTATTCTAATTTTGCATGCCTCTTTCAGTCAAATAACCTTGAGGATCACATCGAGTTTGAACATGGCTATGACACGAGCAGTCCATCCGTCATTAGTGTAAGTACAGCGGGTACACCAATGCCTTTATATTCCTGAACACCTAATCAACCAATTAAGAGCTTAATATTTTAAAAATGCAGTTCCTGGAGATATTGCGAGAATTTGGAAGAGAGGAGCAGCGGGCCTTTATACAATTTACTACTGGAGCGCCTCAACTCCCACTTGGTGGCCTCGCTTCGCTTGATCCCAAGCTCACTGTCGTGCGAAAGGTTCGGAGTTCTTTTTCGCATTGCAAACAATTTCCAGCGAGGCACAAGCCTAATCTTTTCAATCACTGCTTACCTCGTTCTCAAAAATAAATAAATGCTTACGTGAACATGTATATTGCTCAACAGCAATGTGATGGCAATGTAGACGATGAATTACCAAGTGTCAATACCTGCCGGCACTTTATCAAGCTCCCTCCTTACTCGTCAAAGGTTCCATACATATCATATTGAGCAAACTGTTTCATTTCATCAATAATGCAAAAGCGCTAATTATTTCTTGCTGGTCTCTCTTTCTTTTCAGGACATAATGAGAAAGAAGCTCAAATACGCACTCTCAGAGGGTTTAGGCTCCTTCCACCTTTCATGACAAAAGCATAAGGTTACGAGATGATAGAAGAGGATGTACATACTAGAAGGGATGGATAGCGTATCATTATTGATATTTATCAACTTAAGCGGAATGACATAACCGATTTGATGTACAAATAGTCACTAAGTCTCTAGAATAATTCTGTGATTAATGAGATTTCCAGTTGGGCATTAGTTGCTACAACATAGAGATGGAACACCAATTTGGTGCCATATGGATCGAGTCTATTCATCTATTGTTTGTATAGGTTGTATGTAAATAATACTGCACCCTACGGTCTCGAGACTGTGGTGCTGCTATTTAATGATTGACAGCAATGACCTTTCAAAAAGTTTCTTCTGAATCCCAAAGACGCAAGAGACATGTAATATTCCTAATGCAATATAGCATGAGTGAATATAACATGCCTGTTTGAAAATTTCTGTGCAACGGCACTGAAATTTACTCAGTAAAGAGCACTGCCTGATGTATTCAGTTAACTGACAGGGTTTCTCTACGTATGTATGGTAATACTGTTATAAGAAATCTGTAGAGCGTGTATGCTCCACAAGATTCCAGATGCAGAAGTGAAGATGCACATTGATCAGGACTACTATAATAACCAAAAGCATCAAGAAGAATCAGGACTGCGAATTCCATTGATTACTCAGGAAAATGGATGACCCGGCTTTACAGTCAAAAATTTCACCCACCAGCTTCTCACATAGCAGACAACAGAATACCTTACATACCTAAGCGGCAATACCAATGACTCAAGCCCAGATGTAGATAATCAAAAACATGAAACAACATCACTGCTGTTTATAGATCAGCAGCAGCATAGAATGATTCAAAGTCACTGGGTTGATGACGTTAAAATGAAAAAAAGGGAGGATTTAGCTTAAGTGACCACTTCACTGCATGGTCTACAAAACTGCAGTAATCAACTAGTTCATGTGGGTCTCCAACACAGTAGCACCACATATAGCACTTCAAAACTTGGATGTTGGATGAACAAAAACCTCTGCACTGCTTCCTCGTCTCTCCATCACCTGAAAGAAAAACAGGACAGCAATTACTTAGTAAGCAATACAAGAACAGCTAAGAAAGCAACATTCTTTTGGATCAACAGAAGAAATTGAACTTGAGTAATTATGCGAACCGAGAACTACCTACTGAACAGGTTCAACGGGCTGGGGATCACGCTCGCTCTCTGGAGAATCCATTGTTGCAGGTGGCACTGAATAGGTGAGACGAAAGTTGACCAGGGATCCGCTGATAGCTCTGATCTTCGCGGTCCTTGCAAATGCCTCCTCTGCATGCGCGCGCTTCTTGAAGATCACCAAAGCGGCTGAATTTTCTGCACTTGCTTCCTTGATGGGCCCGAATCGGCTGAAGATCATGGTAAGCTCAGTTGTTGAAGGTACTGCACCGGCACTGCTGAAATTCAGAACTATCCCAGCTTGCTCATTCACCAGTGGCACATTGCAAGTGTGAGCATCCTTGAGGTTGAGGGCACCATTGTTCACTTGAGGTTGAGGGAGCTCATCGACAGCACTTGTGCACTTTGCCATGTGTGAGACCACCTCAGGCGCATTGCCATTGGCACGGAGGACCACCGGCGAGCGCGACATCTGCTGCGCGGCCCGGCTCATGAGCATTCCCATCCTTGTAGGCGTCTGCTGAGAAGGTGTGGGCTGTGGGGAGGCCTCCAAATCCACCAATTCCAAGGTATCATCATCCATACTCTCACAGGCTGCATTCTTCCAACTGGCTCCCAACCTTGACATCTTCCCTCTGCCTGAAGCATCACCTCCGCTCCTTGATTTTCTCTTCTCGGCTCTGGCTGGGGCAGCTTCCATGGCGGCGACGCCATCGATGCCGTGGAAGTATGTGTACTCGGGCAGGCCCCTGGAGCCCCTCCACCGGCTGAACGCCTTGAGCTGCGCCGTGGCGATGGCGAGGTCGACCCTGTCGGCTCCGGCCAGCGGCGCGGCGGCCAGAGCAGAGACGTACCCGACGAAGGCCTCGCCGCGGAACGCGCGCCTCGCGAAGGCCGCGTCCACGGCCGCGCCGTACGCGCCGTCCCGGACCCCGGCGTTGTCGATCACCTGCTTCTTGGAGACGGCCATGTTTTTGCCGCCGCAGCAGCAGCAGCAGGAGAGGCCGACGTCGACACGGCGCGCGACCTCGTCCAGCGCGGCGTCGACGGAGGCGGCGAACGTGGAGTGCGCGCTCTGGGCGGCGAAGCGGCGGAAGCCGGCGCGGAACGGGCGGAGCGCGGCGGCGTCGGTCCACGCGAAGGACTTGTCCCAGAAGTAGGCGACCAGGACTGAGCCGCGCCGCCGCTGCTGCCGCTGCGCGAGCTCCGACGCGTCCGCCGGGTCGAACACCTGCCCGGGCCACCACGGGTGGCTCTTCACCTTGCCCCACACCAGCCGCGGCGGCGCGAACCCCGCCTTCTCCTGCTCGTCCTCGAAGGCGCAGTCGTACCTCGCGCGCGCGCCCTCCTCCTCGTCGTCGCCGTTGCCGTTCCCCGCGGCCGCGCGCGGCGAGGACGGCGGCGTCGGCCTCCTCGGCCGCCAGAGACGCGGGCTGGTCCTGAGGAACTCCGCCACGTCCGGGTGCACGACGCGGAGCCTCCCCGGGCGCCTCACGCTGCTCCCCTCTCCGAAAGAAGCGTTCTTGGGAACCCCCACTAGCGCCGCGGCGCCCAGATCCTTCATCACCGGCGACGGCGCCATGCCTGCGGGAAATCAAGAAACGACCGATCAGCGCGAGTCCCTCCCCTGTTATGTTCTTGAGAGGGCCGGGGAAACGGAGGGCGCGGTCGAGCAAAAAAGATCGAGGCTTTACCCGAGAGCGGCGGTTCCGGTGCGGCGCGGAGAGGTGTCCGGGGCGAGAGCGCGCCGGGACGAGGACGAGAGGCGGAAGGAGAAGCCACCGCGGCGCCGGGACAGAGAGACAGACAGGAGTGTTCGAGAGGAGGAGGGGTTTGGGGTTGGTTGGGGTTTGAGAGGCGCAGAAATAAAAGGAAGGTGATAAGTGAGAAATAAAAGGAAGCCTAGGGGGCTCAGCTAAAAGGAGTCTTGCATGAACTCGGAAATCTGCAGGGCAGACTGCAGCACACGGTGTGACACGGTACAGTGCTTTGTATTTGTATGTGTTCCTTTCAACTTTCAACTTTTTTCAAGCATGCCCCCTTGTGGTTGCCATTCAATCATGGAGTCAAAAAAGAAAGGATCTTGTTCTTGTGATTATTTGCAAGAAGAATGCATTTTGTCTGACCATGGCTTGAATCAAGTCTTCTATCTGTTCCTTTCCTTTTTCCTAAGAAAAACACCGATGGATCCTCACACGCACATATGTGCACTTACCTGTATACATGTGCACATATGTGCATACGCACATTGTAGCGAATGGAGTGTGTGTTTGTGAGCATTCGCATTTTGCAAAAAGAAAACATTACAGTAGACCTATGAAAATGGTATAGTTATCAAGCATGTGTTGCTTGTAAATTCGAATTTTCTATATATTATTATGATATGTGCAGCAATGAAATTGAGTCTCATTAAGCCTGTAGTTCACAATAGATGAGGGATTGTAGAGAAAAAGATGGAGCAACAAGCTAGGACGAGCAAAGGAAGGAGGTAGCGTCCATGGACCGTGAGTCCGTCACTGCCGCCATTGTTCAAGAAGAAAAGAGAAGAATAAACTGCCATCCCGTCTCTGCATTACTACTCAGAGCTACACCGAAATTGGTAAATGTGATGTTGTCTCCATCTCCAATCGAGCAACCTTTTCCACCGTATTAAAAGTTTCATGATCATGCAGATAGATATGTTATGATTTGCATTTTTGTTGTGATCATAGCTTAATGTAGCAAATTTTATAAACTTGTTAATCAATTATAGAGGTTACGTTTCAGTGAGTGAAACAGAGACCAACGTGTTTCCGTCGGGGGAAAAAATGATCAGCGGGAGGAAATGGGAGGGTAAAGCATGGAAATCATAAGCAAGTTCAGGGATCTAGGTGAAAAGAGGTCTTGCATGAACTCGGAAATCTGCGTTGCAGGCAGTACATCTTCTTTTCTCTTTCAACTTTCAAGTTTATAATCTTGTAGTACTACTGGCTGCAACTCATACTCAACCATGTTGGGGAAAAAAATATATTTCAATTGTGTTCATTCGCAATAACAATGCAGTTTGTATGAATGTTTGATTGGGATCGAAAGCACATAAATGTTTTATTTTGTTCAGTCGATTTATGTGCTCTGGGCTCAAAAAAGTTCATTCAAAACTGGCTTTTAGTATCCATGTTACCAGGCATGCTTTGCTGTTCAATTCGAAGATTCTATCTGTACGTTTTGGCAGTACGTGATTGAGGAAATTAAGGCGGTGGATGCAGATCACAAAGGTGCTGTTCAGTTCAGAAAAGGGAAGAGCAAAAATTACTCCCTCCGTCCCTAAATGTAGTTCTTTTTTGACTTTCAGACATCACGTTTGACCGCTCGTCTTATTCAAATTTTTTATACTAAAATTTTAAAAAATGTATTTTGATTAAAATATCTTCAATGATAAAACGAATTATAAAAAAATAAATAAAATTTACGCAAAAAAAATTGAATAAGACGAGCGGTCAAACGTGATGTCTGAAAGTCAAAAAAGAACTACATTTAGGGACGGAGGGAGTAAGATAAGAGCATCTCTGAAACCGAAACTGCTCCCTCTGGACTCTGCTTTGCGCAGAGCTGCTGTCAGAGGTGGTGGTTGGCAAAGCATACGCGCCGTCGTCCCAATCTTTCATTCGAGCAAACGTTTTTGAAAACCAAAACCGTTGTGCCTTCTCGAAACAAAGAAAAATTGAAACTGATTTTATACAGTGACGAGAAATACAATTTGGCAACGGTTCTGAACTTGTAATCGTTTGCATGTGAGCGAGTGAATATTTCTGAAGCTTCGTGAGATATCACAGGTGAACGAACGAGCGAATGGTGATGCAAACACCAAATCATTTGCGACTGCTTAAATCATTTTAGATGTGATTCTTCCTTATTCAGTACGAGCAGCTTGCCATTTCCATTCAAGTCATTGGCTTACTTGTGACATGAGTGACTTGGCTTGCTTATGACATGAACACCTGCATGTTATTCACGCACATTTATATATATATATTAAAAAAGTTTTCATGTGTGCTACGGGTAGAATTTTGATCCAACATTCCTTGATTTTACATTCTCTGGGGTTTGGCATTACCTGCGGAGATAACAAAACAAGAGGAAGGTTTTGGGCGTCCAGGAAGTAGAGCAGTTGCTTTTGTTTTGGCGCATGGTAAAGAGGACAGTTGCTTTTGTTCTGCAAGATGGCAGAAGCATCTACTTTACCCAACCAACCCCCTCCGTTGCTCTCTCTCCTTGACTACTCTTGTCTCTTGTGAGTTGCTACTGTAACTAGTCATGTTATAGCGATTCCAAAAGAAAACGAAACTGAAGCTCTCGCGAACTCTCCTCAACAGTACTTTTCTGAGTCGTCTTCTCCGCGGCTGATCTTGGCCCCTCCCCTCCTTCTTTGGCTCGCCGCCGGCGTCGTGTAGGGTGAGAGTTCCTCCCCTGTACAGTAGTAGTTGTAGATCTAGTCTTTTGTTTTGTTGAAGTGCCTTTTTGGGTTCGCCTTGTTCGCCGTTGTTCGTCCACGGCGATTTGTTCCTCTCCGGCACCGGTAAGGATCTTCTTCCCTTGTTTTCCCTTGTGGTCGTAGGCGTGATGCCTTTTGTCTTCCCTGTCGGACTCCTCCCCGGCCGGCGTCCCTTTTCCCCTTGCTCTTTCTCCAATTCCCCAGATTCGGTACTCTGGTTCGGCGATGATGCTCGTTCCCCTTTGCTTGAGCATTGTTGCTGTGCTGGCGTCTGGTTGAGTGAGTGTGGTGGCTTCCTTGTCGCCTGGTTGTGTGGATGCCCTTCTGTGAATCAGCTGGTGGACAGGCACTGGGGATTCCTGGCTTGGGTTGATCGCAGGTTGCTGCTGATCCCCGTCTGTGGCCGGAGATTCCTCCCTTCAGTCGAGCCCGGTGTTGCTTACTCAAGATCTACGGCTTCGACCTCTAATCCCCCTGCTACAGCGTTCGTGGAGGCCGTCGGGCAGGCCGTCGGAGTGCCAAGCAGGCTGTTTGCAGTGGCCCTTTTCCCATCTTTGCAGCGAAGTTCTGGTGGCCTTGTGCTCATCCCTTCGCCGCGGCCTTGCAAAGATGGAGGTGTCGTCGTCTACTATCCAGCGTCTACAGCTTCGGTGTGTCCGCCTTCCATGGTGATTTCGGCGGCGGCTGCAGTCTGCTCCCCGACGTCTACGTTTGTCTTCGAAAATCTGATTGTAAACTCTTATTTGTTTAAAGTCCTCCTTTTGGTGCTCAAGGGCCTTTATCTCTGTAAGGGCCTTTCTGCATATGTACCGAACCTTCTGGGTTAATGGAGAATATATAGCCCCTTGTGGGCGTCTTCTCTAAAAAATAAAAATAAAAATAAAATATAAATAAACTAGTCATGTTATACAGCCAAAAACGTAGTCGTAATATTTCTGGAGAAAGGACACATGGAGTTTTTGCATGCGATTTCGCTACATTGAAATGTGAAGCAAAAAAAAAAAAAAAAATTGGTTGTGTAGCATCAAAAGTTTCTTGGTTACGGAAAATACTATTGAAAGTTTCGATCTCCGGAAAATACCACTAAAAATTATATGTCTACTCAGAATTTAGCATTTTGCTTAGAATGCACAAGTAAAATGACAAAAGTGCCCTTGACCAACGTTGCCTCCTCTCTCTGGACTAAAACAGAGCAAGCTGAGCTCTCTTTTTCTTCAGGCGTCATCGCCCCTGCTCCCAGGTTCCGCTGCCGCCCCTGCTCCCCCCAAGATTCGCCTCCCTCCTCTCCGCAAGGTGCCACACTGCTCTCCTGCTCATCCATGAGGACAACGATGTAGCGTAGGTCCGGCCCTGCTCCTGCTCATCCATGACACAGCGCCGCAGAGGTGCAACCAAGCCTGACCAGCTCCACGACACGGCTGACCCGATGCACCGCGACCCAGTGCACTGCAGGATTTGAAGATGAATTCCTCTGACATCCCAATGGGTAAGACAATCCCTAAACCTAGCTAAATTGGTTCCCGTTCAAATTGATTCTGAATGACTTGTCTTCAATCCGTGGACAATTTGTGTTGTCCAACCATGCTTTCGTGTTGTGAAAACAACCTGCTGTATGGCTGGTGCCATTTGACATGTAGCACTATGTGATTATTTCACTCGAATGTTGGTGCAATCTGAACATGTTCGTCTGATTATTTGTGTGGGGCCGTGACCATAATTTTGTGTTGTGAACATGTTCATCTGCTTATTTGTGGGCAGCCGTGACCATGCTTTTGTATTGTCAACATGCTGTTGTTATTTTTTCTTTTTTGTTTCAGTCGAGTTGCTGTTGTTTTTTTGATGCATATGGGTATAGTAGCATCAATCAGCTAGTCAACCAGATCAGAGAGGGAAGGGCATTTTGTCCACAATATAAGAGGTTGCTAAATCTCGAGTAGACATGTAACTTTCAGTGGTATTTTTTGGAGGTCAAAATTTTCAGTGGTATTTTCTGTAACTGAGAAACTTTCGATGCTACACAACCAATTTTCTCGGAAAAAAAAAACGATATAACGAGACCGGAGACCCTGTCGAGTTACAGCGAGCGCAACATTTTGGGCGTCGATATGGGCCTTCCTTATTAAAAATGGGCTCGTTGGCAAGCTCGTAAAGAACCTTAGGTGGGTCGAACAGAACAGGTGTTGTGGGCAAGCTCGTCAGTCCAGTCCTGGGCCTGTCCAGCTTCTTGTATTAGATTGGCCCATGACTGATTCAGGCTTCCTAGAATCCAGGTTAGCCCACCACAAATGCACAGTTCTATTTCGGATAGTTTTTCTTCCGCTAACAGAAAACAAAGAGAGTAAATCATCTCAGAAAATACGAAGGAATCTAAACTTTATGCTACTGTACGACAGGAAAGTAGCATTCTATCACTTCTTTTACTCACTCATAAAATGACATAATAATTTAATAAGTGCAAAGAATTCATCCCTGGTACAAAGCTGTTAAAGCATGATCATTTCCTCTTTATAAGTAGTATCAGTCTGTATTGTTATTGTTGATTTTTTTTTTTTTTTTTGTGCTGGAGAAGAAGATGCAGGTGTCTCCGTCACCGGCACTTACAGCAGCCGTCAGCATCTAGGAGACAGGCATTTTATCACTTCTTTTGCTCATTCATAAAATGAATTGATAATTTAGTGCTTGATTTCTTCTTTGAGGGAATTCCTTCTATGCCATAAAAAATTTACTTGTTTCTTTATTTGCCATGAAAATATTTGAAGTTCTTTATTTGCCATCGACCTTAATTTGATGCCTCCAATGCCACTTTTCATAGATTTTTGTTTGTCTTTGTCACTGAAACCTGTCAGTTTTCGTACATTGCGATAGGATGTGGTGTAGGATGGTGACACACAACTAATTTTATGCCTTTTTGTGAGAATATTATTGCGTTTTGTTGCTATTTGTGCACCGAGATCTGCATATCGTCTTTTTTCTTTTTGAGAAATTGCATGTGATGGTCGTCTTCAAACAACATGCAAGTTATTGTAGGGCCAATGCCATCTTTACAGGTATCATTTAACACTGTTTATTAGATGGCCAAAGTAACCAAAGTGACACTCGAGGAATCATAATTTTAGATGAATGAGAAATAAGGAACTTTAAATATTTCTATGGCAAATAAGAAACTAAATAATTTTTCAATGGCACAGAAGGGTGCAGGGCTGCTGACGAACACTTGGTGAGCCATGATTTCAGGAGCTCTGTCTGCCGGTCCTCTGATCAACAAAACACTTGGTTAACCTAAACTGATCAATCAGGAAAGTCGGCACGATTATTAGTCTAGTAGCAATGTAGCATTAGGTCGCTATACTAGCATGGAGATGGATTGTATGCTGCTTTGTTTATACAACTAGACCGGACCGGTAAGTCGTCGGTTTTGTGAACTCTGTTGAGAACCTCTCGCAGAACAGCTCAAAGGCCCCGTCCAAATCTATAGTGAAGCCACGGTGTACCTTGTGCATGCTCTCGGCACAGGTACACGACCTCACAACTGAGTGCCCGCTTGCCTCATGGCAACAAGGTGATTGCAAGATCAGATGTGTCCAGACTCCAGAGGAGCCTTGGAGAGGGGAACACCAAGCTCCGTGAGATGATGAACATGGCGGGTGGCAAGTCTTGACGGTGGTTGGTGAGGAGGTGATTGTCGCTGGGTGACGGCGTGGCGGGAGCGGCTGTGGTATCAACTGTTATTGGCTGGGTTAAGGTAGATAATTAATGAGATAATTGTTAATTGGAGAGTTGCCTAGCTAATATAACTAGTTGCGCCATTAGCTGATTTTTTTAAAAAAAATCGTATAGAGCTAATATTAATAGGATGTTAATATTGAAGAAAAAAACTAATCTTATCAATATCAACTTGCTGTATAACTAATATGAATGAAGCATCTGATAATTGGCTGGTCAAAACAAATATTATCTGATCAAAATATGCGTGTAGCCTTTGTTTTAAGTGCGCAAGTTGCCCACATCATCTTAATTTAAGAGCGTCGTGACACTGAAATGATGCACGGCTCTTTTCCTAGTATATCAAAAGAAGCAACATATGAATCGGAGCATGCTGCTATTAAGGTTATATTCCAAAATAAATTACATAATTGGACATAGCTTGGTGTGCTAGCTAGGAATCTTTGCAAAGCAGAATTTCGTGGCAATACCGTGGGAAATTACATGGATTAGTTTCCCCCCAAAACCCCTGATTGCAATGCATAAGTCGACTTTTATTGAGTATGGCAATTAAATACATCATGTCAAAAGGTGAGACCTGATCCTTGAAGTTTCTCCTCAATAATGCGATCCATTGTCTTTGCCATCTCTTCAGTCAAGTGGTTCTGCCAATCCCCAATTTTTCCAGTCCTAAAATACGCGGAGTTCTCCATGGGCATCCCACCGATCCGATCAGACGTCCCCGTAGAGTTTACCGGCAGACCTTTGAGGTTTTCAAAGCTACACAATCTCACCACCTGCTCCGGGACATTTGCATTCTCCTCCTCACGAGTGAACGGGACACGGAGGAACTCGGTGAGCATCTTGACGTGCTTGGTTGGATCAGCCATCATATCATTATACTTCAAGAAAAGAACCTTATCGGGTCCTGCTAATACACTCTGCTTCCAATACCCGAGGTAGTGCTCCCAAATCGGCCCGTAAAACGAGACACCTTCTGTGAACAAATCAAAGGCTCTGTCAAAGTGTATGAAGAAATCTGAACGCATCTTGTTGGCGTAGTGCCATAAGGACACGAGCACGTCCTTGGGCTCCCGGCACAAGTAGACGATCCGACAACCAAGGGATTTTGTTCCGGAGGGCAGCCACGCGTGTGGAAGGTGGGTGCAGATGAGCCTGGGAGAAGGGAGCGCCTCTAGCTCGGCAACCGGGCGAAGGGCACGATCAGGCACCTCAAGGGTGCGCACAAGGTCGTGAGGGTGATGGAAGAGCAGTGGATGCTTGTCGTCACCTGTGACATGGCAAGTGGTGCGGTTGGCAAGCGTGAAGCAAAGAGCCTTGAGCCAGGTGGTGCCGGACTTGGGGTAGGCGGCGAGGATTATGTCGTCGGCGCGTGGCTGGAACTGAGCTTGAACCAGCGTGGCGCTCTTGTGGACTTGGGGCGTGAACCAGGTGCTTTGGAAGAGGAAGAGCGGCCGCCACCATCCTTCTCTCGGTACAAGCGTGGACTTGAGGCTCTCCTCTGCTTCCTCAGTTGGGAAGGAGGCATCAGATTGTGGTTGAGCCATGGCGAAGTGGTGAGGCGCTCGCTTGAGGGATTGTGGATGTATGCGTAGCTCAGGGAGAGAGATAATAAATACAGGAGGGCAAGCTAGTGGAGTATTGTCCAATTAATCATACAGTCATCTAATTGCATTGGCCGTAATGTTGACGTACAAACTAGCTATTAGTGCATCAAATAGTATTAGTGCATTAACCTTTTGTGAAGAAAAATATACACACTAGCTAGTTGCCGACACCACCAAGTTCGATCGCAAATTGGTGGTTATATTGAGAGAGATTCACCACCTTGTGGATTCGCGGTTCGCACGGTGGGGCCTCGCCTTTGTCGCTATACAACTGGAAGCGAATCCTAGGTGAGGCAAGAGGACCATGTTGATTGTTGTTGCCTCAGCGCATCAACCGTAAAGACAGGAGAACTTGTGATGAATGTTTCCTGGCATCTAAATTTTAAAGCTGTCACATCATTTTTTTTTTATCATTTACGAGTATTAAATAAAGTTTAATTATAAAATTAATTGCAGAACTCTGGTCTAATTCGCGAGACGAATTTAATAAGGGTAATTAAGCTGTGATTAAACGATGGTTACTGTAGTATCACTGTAGCAAAATATAATTAGGCTCATTAGATTCATCTCGTAAATTAACACCCATCTGTCAAAACAAATTTGTCATTAAATTTTATTTAATGCTATTAAATAATAATATTTTTTTTGATGTGACATTCCTAAAGTTTAGAGGGCAGGAAACGAGCTGGAACGGTTAACATTTTAATTTTTTTTTTCTAAACATATAATCACTTTCCTCTGCAGCTAATGAAAACAATCATTGCTTTCACGAATATCTTTTAGAATATCAGGACATCCGTCCCTGTCTCATTGCTACCAATGGACCATATCCGATTACAGTTCCAGTTTCGTTTAAGCGCAAAAGAAGAGCACCACTGCTCACAGTCTTACAATTCTAGAGCATATTAAAGAAACGCTAACTATTACATCAGCTCCATTGCTGAACAGGCATTCAAGCCACAGATTGGACCTTCGTCTTGTTCTCCAGGCACATTCAGCATCAATGGAGTCTTGGTGGCCTCGCTGCCAGCTCCTTCAACGAGAAGATGAGCTGCTCTAGCTCTTGTAGATGACCAACCGGACATAGCAGCTTCCAGTTGCTCAGTAGATTTGCAATTCTTCTCCACACCGAGGCTAAGTTCTTCCACCTCATATTCTGAAAACACATATCGTTTCTTATTTTCCAAATACCCCAAAGAGTGGCAGAACTAACCATATTAACTAAGCAAAACTTTTTGTTGCTAAGCCAACATCTACCTACAGATTCATAATCACTACCTATATTGTACTTTAAGACCTCAGAAATTCCCATCCAAACAGCTTTAGCCACCACACACTCAAAAAGCAAATGGTTAACCGATTCTGATTCAGCACAAAACAAGCAAGAAGCATCATCTAAACGTTTTCTTTTGCTAACATTGTCTCTAGTAAGAACTTTGTTCTTAGAAACTAACCAAAGAAAGATATGCACTCTGGAGGGTATTTTTATTTGCCAGATGGCTGGTGTGTGTACTGGCATAACACCTCTAAAATTAATCACTTTGTACAGGGATTGGGAGGAGTAGATTCCGGATGAGTTAAATTGCCAAATCATGGCATCATCCTCATGAGATAGGACTATTGTAGAGGCTATTTGCACTATTTCCTCCCACACCTGCATCATTGGTGCTGTAAAGGGCCTTCTAAAAGTACACCTAACGTTGACTCCATCCCAAGCTTTGTCTACCGTGATGGACTTCTCATTCACCAACCTATAAATATCCCAAAATTGAACTGCTAGGCTTGATGTGCCAATCCACACATCTTCCCAAAATTTGACATTTTTACCATTCCCTATTTGCCATCTATAGCCCATTTTGGCTGCTTGTGCTGCCCACATGAACCCTTTAAAGAATTGAGAAGAATCTGACACAGAAGTACAGAAGATATTAGGCCTACTAGTTCTATACTTGTAGTCTACTACCTCCTTCCACAGCTTGTCCCTATCTATACTATATCTCTTAAGCCAAGAGGCCAGCAGACAAATATTCAAATCTCTTAAGTCAGGAATCCCTAGCCCTCCAACCTCCTTTTTCATGTTAACATGTCCCCACTTAGCTAGGTGATATCTATGGTGACCATCAAAGTTATTCCACAAACAATGAGCCATATGAGAGTTAATTAGCTCTATTGCCCACTTAGGAAACTTAATGAAAGATAACAGGTATACAGGAATGCTCGCTAAACAGGTCTTAATAAGAGTGACTCTAGCAGCATAGGAGAGGAGTTTACCCCTCCACCCTGATATGCGTTTAAGAATTTTATTAACTATTGGCTGTATGTCTTCTCTACGAAGTTTTTCATAATGTAAAGGAACCCCTAGATATTTCATTGGCAGGCTACCAACAGGACAACCAAAGATATGAGAAATGTTATGCACCACATCATGATCTAAATTCATGGGAACTATTTCGCTTTTATGGAAATTTATGCGCATCCCTGACACTTGCTCAAAACACATTAGAACTGCTTTCAAGTTTCTAAGGTGTACTATATCAGGGGAAGAGAAAATTACTGTGTCATCTGCATACTGCAGTGACACCACTCCTTCAGGCCTCAAACCTGTCAGGAGGCCTCTGATCTTTCCCTTTCTAGCTGCTTTGACAAGCATTTTTGTCAGGACATCACCTACTAAATTAAAAAGCATGGGGGACAAAGGGTCCCCCTGTTTCAAACCTTTCCCTGTCTTAAAGAAACTACTATCATTCCCATTCAACATTACTCCCACTGAAGCACCTTTGACAATTTGTTCTATCCAACTTATCCATTTGTCTCCAAACCCTCTTGATTTGAGAATTTCAAACAGGAACTCCCAGCTTACCCTATCATACGCCTTCTCATAATCTAGTTTTAAAATTACTCCAGGATCCTGAGACTTATGGACAGAGTGAACGATTTCATGTGCTACTACTACGCTTTCTAGGATATATCGTCCTTTTATGAACGCACTCTGCTGAGAAGAAATAAGTCTATCACTAATTTTCCCTAGCCTTAAAGTAAGAACCTTTGAAAAGATCTTAAAGCTACAATTAGTAAGGCTAATTGGTCTAAATTTTTTCATGCTCCTAGCATCATTTTCTTTAGGAATTAGGGTCAATAAAGCAAAATTAAGTCTAAACAAATCTAATTTACCATCCTGAAAGTCTTTGAAGAGATTCAAGATATCTACCTTAATAATTTCCCAAATTTTTTGAAAAAACAGGAAAGGTAAGCCATCAGGGCCAGGTGCCCCTTCTGCATAGCAACTATCTATGGCTGCTTTAATTTCTTCTTCAGTAAAAGGTGCCTGCAGAAAGTCATTTTCTTCATTTCTAACTCTATCCTCTGTTGTCCAGAAATTTTCCCCTAGATTAATAGGGCCTCTATCTTCATGAGCAAAAAGAGACTTATAGAAGTTAACTGCTATATCTAGCATCCCTTTGTCATCACTCACTAGACCGTTCGGTCCTTCTAACACTTCTATTCTTTTCTTTCTACTCCTTTGATTAGCCACTGCCTGGAAGTAGGCAGTATTTCTATCTCCCTCTAGAATGTTTCTATCCCTTGATCTTTGTCGAATTTTAATTTCCTCCAAGGTCCAAATTTGTTACAAGCGTGGTCAGGGCTCGATCCCCTAGGGGACCTAGCAAAAGCCAACCACGATGTAGGGATAGTTTACATAAGCGACCAATAACAAAAAACCATAGCACAAACGAAAAAAACCTATAGCAAAACAACACGGGCCTGTAGCCCACCCTTACTACCTCAAAAGAAGAACAACCCACACAAAAAAGAAAAAACTGGGGCTAAGCCCTCCCGGGACGCGGGGAGAACAACTTCTGAAGGTTGGTGTAGCCCGCCATCATCCGAAGCCTCCATGCGACCAATATTACCAAAGAATCAAACCAAGCTGACAAAGGAGTGGGAACCAGGGTGAAGAACCTTGGGCAATTTTTTACGCGACCGAAGCCTCTCGCTCAAAACATTCATTGCCTCTAAAAGGATATTCAACAGGTGAAAACCCGAACCACATTCCTTGTAAGTCACGGCTTCAGGTGGAAAGAATCCTCAACGGAGACCCCTTGATGACCCCCCACCGCTCGTTACTCAGAACAGAATAGAGGAGTCCACCGTCTGCATCTCGAGAAATTCCACCACAGCTACACGACCCACGAGAAAGCCTATTAAGAACATTCTCAAGGCTTGTATGATGAGAGCGACCTATTGAAAAGCTAGAAAGTGAAGCCTTCCAAATCCTCCACGGACCAAAAGAAGAAGAGTTATTGAAACGACAGAGGTGCCTGTGACTGGAGCGTTGCGATCACGACCAAAGAAATGAGTGAAAGCCTCCCTCGCTTGGATCAATTGGCCATCGCGCGGATCCGGCTGACCATCATACCAAACACGCCGATTTGATCGGCATAGAGGTGCTCGAGGCATCACGACCGAGAAGGGAGAGCGGAAGCGAGGAAAGGCAGGGCGATTGTGACGGGGGCGACCACGACCAAGTTACAGCGACCACGACCAAGGGGCCAAGCGACAACAACCACGACCAAACGACAAAGCGACCATGACCAAAACGACCAAGCGACCACAATCAAGCATCCACGACCTTACGTCCAAGCGACCACGATCACGCGACCGTGACCAGGCGATCAAGCCAAACACACCGATTTGATCGGCAAGGGTGTTTGGAGCATGACAACCAAGAGGAGAGAGAAGAGAGAGCGAAGGCAAGAAGCCATCACTATTCAGACGACAGCGACCAAACGACGACGACCATACGACCAATCCCCAAGACCAAGCGACCAAGCATAAACGACCAAGCGACCACGACATATGTTCCTCGCCCCCAACCAGATATGATAGGAGGGGTCATCGATGGTTTTCTGAGCAAGAGCGATCGGTTGAAGGACATAAAAATCAAAGATCTTCTTGTTGCAATCCTTCTAAAGCCCCCACGCGACCAAAGCTGACAAAAGAGTGGGAACCAAGTTGAAAAACCTTGGGCAGCATCTACGCGACCAGAGCCTCATGCTCAAACATTCATTGCCTCCAAAAGGATATTCAACAGGTTAAGACCCGAACCATGTTCTTTGTAAGTCACGGCTTCGGGTGGGAAGAATCCTCAACAGAGACCCCTTGATCACCCCCACCGCTCGTTACCCAGAACAGAATAGAGGAGTCCACCATCTGCATCACAAGAAATTCCATCACATCTACACGACCAACGAAAAAGCCTATTAATAACATTCTGGTTTGAGCGACCAAGCGATGAAGCCAAACACGCTGGTTTGAACGACAGAGGTGCTCGGAGCATCACGACCAAGCGACCACAACCAAACGACCAAGCGACCACGAAGCTATCACGACCAAGCGATCAAGCCAAACACGCTGGTTTGAACGTCAGAGGTGCTCGGAGCATCACGACCAAGAGGGGAGAGGAGGGAGAGCACATGGAGGAAAGGTCAAGGCAATTCCGACGACGGCGACCACGACCGAGTGACATCGACCACGACCAAACATCTACGACCAAACGACCAAGCGGCCTTGACCACGATCAAGCGACCAGGACCGAGCGACCACGATCATGCATCCCTCGCCCCTGACCAAATATGAAAGAAGGGTTCGTCATGCGACCCGACCGCCACCGCCTTGAGCTCATCCAATGTTGCACTCGGATCTGGAGGGAGGGTAGCCATTGAGCCTGGATCCGAATATTTATAAACCTCGAGCCCGAGCCCCTGCAAGTACGAGAACTGGGGTGGGGGCGGAGTGAGAACTTGGAGGTAGGCGAGGGAGTCTGCGCCGGCGACAAGGCCACCAAGAGGGAGGGTTGTCTGCAACGGCGGCAACCCTTGGCGCTTCGGGGCAGAGGACCCTTCGTCCTGGGGCGCGGCTCGTTCGTCGAAGCCGCAGGCAGCCACAGACTGACAAGTGACCATGCGACCAAGGTGCTAGCCAACCACCGACAGCACACCTGGACTTAACTGTTGGCGTGTCTCGAAAAAAAAATAATCCTCCGTCCATAGTTGTGCGACCACGAAGATCGACAAAATAATCCTCCGTCCATAATTTTCAACCACGAAGATGACCAGATATGACCTTCGCCAAATCCTGAGAGAGTGCGACCGATTTGAAACCTCATTCCGATCCTTCCTAAGCTTTAAAGCGACCAGAGAAGACGAAGCAAACAGCGAACATGGAGAACCCATCTTTGATAGCATGAACAACCACCATTGATAACCCATCTTCGATAAAGCAGAGTAGACTGCGATCGCAAGGACACACCTAACAAAGACCAAGGGCTACGATGTGCTCAATCACGCGACAAAGGTGTCAAGCGAAGACAAACGAATGCAACACCAAGAAAGCACGACCAAAGCGACCTACGACCAAGAGCATCACCAAGAAAGCACGACCAAAGCGACCTTAACGACCAACGATCATGCAAAGGTCTCGGCCGCCCGTGGCAAGGGACATGACCGACGACCTTGTAACTTGCGCTCCCTGCAAGGCTTACAAAATTTGCGAACACGACCCGAAGCACCACTTGAACATGACCTGGAAGAACGACCTTCTGAAGATGCACAACCAGTTATTGAATATGCTCAACAAACGACCAGGAGCAATAGGCGGATCAACACACCTTACATCCACAATGAAACCAAAGAGCACAATGCGACCAAAAATGCAAAGTGAGGTGAGGGGAGGGAAGCTGCAACAAGCAGCATAAGGGGGTTGAGCATGTGTACAACGCGACCATAGAGCACGTCATCGTGCCGTCTGAGCCGCCGCCGCCGGCGACCAGCTCCAGCCTCCGGTGCAGCGTACAGTGAGAAAGCGACCAGCTGCCATTTGCAGCATGACGACCTTGCAACAGGGTTGCGACCACGGAGAGGAGATCCTTGCCCGACCTTGCCGCCTCGATGTAGTGGCGCAGGACGACCGGGGAGCAGCCAAAACGGGCGAAGAACTTCTGCCTGGAGACAACCGGCGCGGGCGGGCAGTCGGAGCGACGCGGGAGGACGACCGCCGCGGGCGGGGCAGTCGGAGCGACATGCTGGCGGCCGGATCCGCGCCCCAGCAACCACGCCATGGTGAAGAAAGCCGTGAAGAGAGCCGGCCCGGCGCGTCGCGCAATAGGCCCGGGACCACGACCAAAACCAGATCCATCCGCCCCCATGCGGATCTGGCCGGCAAGCGGCACCCGTCGCCCGGATTCCGGCGACTGTGAAGAACACCCGACCACGCGACCAAGAGCAGGGGGAAGGGAAGGAGGCCCGGATGTGGAAGCCCCGCTACCATCTTTGAATCCGGGCGCCTGGGGGTCCGCTCCGGCAGCGGTGGTGAAGGGGAGGGAGGCCGCGCCGCCGTGCTGATGCGCCTTGACGCCGATGCCCCAGATCCGCTCTTCCCCGCGCCGCCAAGGAGCAGGAAGGAGAGGGAGGCCGCCTTGCCGCGCTGGCGTGCCTCGACACCGACGCCCCGACCGGATCCACTCGCCCCCGCGCCGCCGAGGAGGGGGAAGGGGAGGGAGGTCGTCCCGTCGCGCCGGCCCACCTCTGCGCGCCGCCCCGGCCAGATCTGCCCGTCCCCGGCGCCGAGGAGGGAGAAGGGGAGGGTCGTGCAAGCTCGGCTGGTTGAGGAAGGCGATGCAGCACCCGTTCCCGGAGTGACCAACGAGGAAACAACACCAGTCCGCCTCCAGGTGGATCTCCGCTCCACCGCGGTGAGAGCGGCAGCAGCGGTGGACCGAGGGGCGGGCAGAGGATCCGGCTGGGACGGGCGTCGGGGGGGGGGGGGGGGGGGAGCGGAGGCGAGTTCGCGGAGCAGGTGGCGGCGGCGAGACGGCTCAGCTCCACATCACGGGGAAGGCGGCGCCCCTGCACACGGATCTGGCGGCGGTGCCTCGCCTTGGTTTGGCTCGGCCGGCCACCCCTCGTCATGTTTTCTCCGAGGAATGGTCTGTTGTTGGTTGTCACCAGTAATGGAATCAGAAGAAGAAAAAACACGCGCAAAGCGGAAGCATGGTGTGAGGAGATGGCCGGAAGGCTGACAGCGCGTCACGAGCCTGTCGTTGCTCCCTGATTCACTGCCGGAATCCGTGTGTGCTCCATCTTATGGCGGCACATCGAGGCAGAACGAAGTGGCGGCGGGAGGCGCGTAATCTGCGCCGATCGAATCGCCCTTCGCCGCAAGTACTCGTGGTCGCGGGAGGGAGGAAGAGGAAGGTCCAGTAGCGGAGCCAGAGGGTATCCTGGTAGTCCCAAGACTACCCGGCGATCGGCAAATTCAGTTGGACTGAAGCACTGTTCACTCACTGTTTAACATTTTTTTACTGCTAATTAGGTGTTGTGCCTACCCAGATTCTCCATTCTAGCTACGCCACTGGGAAGGTCTGGAGCAGAAGCGGCATCAATGGCGGTGGTCGGTCGGAGCTGGATTAGGTAAAGGATGAAGTTGTTTGATCTTCGCAATCTGCGCCGCGGAGACGAATGCGAGAGCGGTGCCTGCGGACGGAGCGAGGACAGGTAGCGACGAATCGGTATCTGAAAGTTGACTAGAGGGGGGGGTGAATAGGCAACTTGATTGATTTTCCCTGAAAGATACTTAGCAGTGGAAATTAAAACTTGTCGGAACTTCCGTCACTTGTCGGAACTTCCGTCACTGGCGGAACTTCCGACACCTGGCGGAACTTCCAATACAGGGAGGTTTAAATCGAATTAAACGACAAACTTAGGGATAGATCTAATGATTCCAAACCAAAGGATAGCTGAACAATATAGTAAGG